>CAUYLG010027165.1:0-88938 GCA_963573385.1 Cacajao melanocephalus
GTTAGTACATATTCTTTTAGCTCACAGAAGTTTCTTATTATCCACCTTCTGAAGCCTGATTCTGTCAGTTCGTCACACTCATTCTCCGTCATGCCTTGTTCTCTTGCTGATGAGGAGCTGCGATCCCCTGTAGGAGGAGAGACATTCTGATTTCGGGTGTTCTCAGCCTTTTTGCACTGGTTTCTTCCCATTTTTGTGGATTTATCCACCTGTCACCTTTGTAATTGCTGACTTTCAGTTGGGTCTGAGTGGACGTCTGGCTTGTTGGTGATGAAGTTTTTTCTGTTTCTTAGTTTTCCTTTGGCGGACGCCCTTTCCCCACAGAGCTAGGCCTTCCTGGGTTCAGCTGTGCTTACTATGAAACTCTCAGTCCTCAGCGCATCCAATTGCTGTTCTCCTTGTGGGTATGGGACCAGCTGAGCCTGACTCAAAGGACACCCAGTCACGTATACTCCGCACTGAGAAGCGCCACGCCTGGCGCCAGCAAAACAGCCGCGCTAGCCAAAAGAGTCACGCTGGCGACCTGTGTGGCTCCTCCGCCGGGAATCTCCCAGTTTGTGGGCAAGAGAAATTCGTCTGAAATTGCGGCGTCCACTGGCTCTCTGAGCTTTCACTGGGAGCTACAATCCTGAGCTGTTGTTAATCAGCCATCTTGGATCTCTCTCGACTTGTGTTTTTGATTGAGCCCTGGTGGAGGCAGATATATTCCCCAATGATCCTGCCCATCTCCCATGCTCTGGGCTGTTGATGGCTCTGGTACTTTTGCAGGTTTCTCTTTGCTGTGTCTGGGTTCGACAGTGGCACCATTGTCAGTGGCCATTGCTCTAAATGAAGAGATTGCACAGACTTCGTTGGGTTTTCTTTCCTGTTTCCAAAAGTTTAGAATATAGTATTATTACCTACAGTATGATGATGGCACAGCATATTATTGGGAGCAGGAGGTGTAAATGGGTAAATGGAATTATTGGAACTATTGTTAGAAATGTGCCTTTGCCCATATTTGTGTGTGTGTGTGTGTGTGTGTGCGTGTGTGTGTGTGTGTGTGTGTGTGTGTGAGAAACACCTGCTAGTTTGTGCGTCTCCCTTTTGAAAGAGACAGAAGTATGTGACTTTTCTCCTGACTCCTTTACCAGTGGAAGAACAATGCACATGGAGTGGCAGTTGACTTTCCACATGAGTGCAGGGAGCAGGAGGGAGGGCCGGGCACCCGGGTCACCTGGAGACAAGTGTGTCCCCCGCCTAGAGGAGCCAGTGGCTTTCCTCTCCCAGCCAATGCCTGGCAGGTTGGTGACCCAGAGAGGCCAGATTTTCCCTTCTTTCATCAGACGCCCCTGCTTTGATTTCTCTATGAAATTTTCTGAGTTGTGAATTGGGCAACACATTATAAATTAAAAAACCGAAAGCAGACAAGATACCCTGTGGGTCAAACCAGTGCCTCTCCCATGAAACATGTCTGCAAGCTAGATGTGGCTTGTGGGCTGAGTGTTTGCAACCTCTGCTTGAAGGCTTTGGCTTATTTCTTTGGGCGCTGGACAGGAAGGATAAAGAACTTTAACACTTTGGGAACCCAAGGGAAGGAAGAGTGCTGGTGGGGAGCCAGGAACCCGGGGTTCTGGTCTGGACTCTGTCTTGTGTCCTAGGGCAGGTCATATCCCTGGGCTTCTGTTTTTTAATCTGTAAATTGGATCAGTTTGAACAGCTTATTCTTGCTGTTCCCTTCCAGCCCTCTCATTCTCAATAATCCCGATTGGTTACCAATATTGCAAAAAATTTAGTGCCACATATTTAGTGCCATATAAATGTAAGATTTCTGTTGGTAGGTCCCGTGTCTCCTTTGAATGTTAACAACCAAAACTCTCTCCAAAGGCAGCTTCCACTGGTCAGCCGCTTGAGTTTATTACTGGTGGTCCCATTTAGGCCAATGTGATACGATTTGTAATGTGTTTTTCTTATTCCAGTGTTTGGTGTGGAAAATGTTTGCATTTTTCATCCTGATCTTTATTTTGTGACTACACCGACATGCTGGGTTTTGTTTTTGAATTTAGGCATCAATGAAATCTCGGAAGATGTTTACACGGCTGTAGAGCACAGTGATTCGGAGGATTCTGAGAAGTCAGATAGCAGCGATAGTGAATATATCAGTGATGACGAGCAGAAGGCCAAGAATGAACCAGAAGACACAGAGGACAAAGAGGGTTGTCAGATGGACAAAGAGCCATCTGCCGTCAAAAAAAAGCCCAAGCCTACAAACCCAGTGGAGATTAAAGAGGAGCTGAAGAGCACATCACCAGCCAGTGAGAAGGCAGACCCTGGAGCAGTAACAGTCAAGGACAAGGCCAGCCCTGAGCCAGAGAAGGACTTTTCCGAAAAGGCAAAGCCTTCACCTCACCCCACAAAGGATAAACTGAAGGGAAAAGATGAGACAGATTCCCCAACAGTCCATTTGGGCCTGGACTCCGACTCAGAGAGTGAACTTGTCATAGATTTAGGAGAAGACCATTCTGGGCGGGAGGGTCGAAAAAATAAGAAGGAACCCAAAGCACCATCTCCGAAACAGGATGGTAAGTGATTGTGTTCGTTTACAGTTTTCTTTATTTGGTTTAGAATCCTACCTCGTATATTTATTATCAAAAGTTATGTGACCTTTAAACAAATAAACAAACCAAAAGTTATGTGACCCTCTAACACCACCGAGAGAGGCACAGTGAAGCTGTGTTTGATTTAAGGTTACCTAGCTAGTGAAGGAACAGAGCCTGGACACAAACGTAGATAGGCCCACTTAACCTTTTATCTGTTCGGTATCCGATATGGTTGATTTTGAGTGCAGAAAAAGAAGTCTCTTAGAAAATGGTGGTTACTTTGGTGACCAAGTCATTTTTTGTCTGAGCAGCTTCTTTTCCAGTATGCTCATATTTCCCTAAAGTGTTTGTTAACGTTTGGACCTTATCAAATGGTCTTCCATTGCTCCATAACACAGACATCTTGTTCTTTGTTTACAAGTCTCAAATGGTTAGAAGTGTTCATTTCAGGCCGGGTGTGGTGGCTCACACCTGTACTCCCAGCACTTCGGGAGGCCGAGGCAGGTGAATCATTTGAGGTCAGGAGTTCGATACCAGCTTGACCTACATAGTGAAACCCCATCTCGACTAAAAATACAAAAATTAGCCAGGCGTGCTGGCAGGTGCCTGTAATCCCAGCTACTTGGGAGGCTGAGGCGGAGAATTGCTTGAACCCAGGAGGTGGAGGTTGCAGTGAGCCAAGATCTCACTACTGCATTCTAGCCTGGGTGACAGAGTAAGACTCCTTCTCAAAATAAAAAAGTGTTCATTTAAAAGGTTTTGATGATTTCAGCATCCCTTTCCTTCCCTCATGCTACCTAGGCATCTCAATGTATTTTCTTCTGATAGCTGGACATTATTTGGGTAGTTGGTGCCAGAATATTGAGTGATTCTTAGGGCACTAGAAAATGAAGTATAGGGGCCAGGCACGGTGGCTCACGCCTGTAATCCCAACACTTTGGGAGGCCAAGGCAGGTGGATCACAAGGTCAAGAGATTGAGACCATTCCGGCCAACATGGTGAAACCCTGTCTCTACTAAAAACGCAAAAAATTAGCTGGGCATGGTGGCGAGCACCTGTAATCCCAGCTACTTGGGAAGCTGAGGCAGGAGAGTCACTTGAACCTGGGAGGCAGAGGTTGCAGTGAGCTGAGATTGTGCCACTGAACTCTAGCCTGGTGACAGAGTGAGACTATCTCAAAATGAAGTATGGTAGATACATGTATTGGCTTTTTTGGGGTGAGGGGTGCTGGTGACAGAGTTTCGCTCTTGTCTGACAGGCTGGAGTGCAATGGCGTGATCTCTTGGCTTACTGCAACCTCCGCCTCTGGGTTTCAAGTGATTCTCTTGCCTCAGCCTCCCAAGTCCCTGGGATGACAGGCACACACCACCATACCAGGCTAATTTTTGTATTTTTAGTAGAAACGGGTTTTCACCATGTTGGCCAGGCTGGTCTTGAACTCCTGACCTCAGGTGATCCACTTGCTTCGGCCTCCCAAAGTGCTGGGATTACAGGCGTGAGCCACCTCGCCTGGCTGCATTGGCTTTTAATCTTATTTGCGTTTAACTTAACTGAGCCCGTAGTTTCACAACCTTGCACTACTGGCAATTTGCCCTGGATAATTCTTAGTGCTGTGTATTGGAGGATGTTTTCCAGCATCCCTGGCCTCTACCAGCCAGATGGCGGTCGTGCCTGCCCAGCTGTGGCAGTCACAAATGTGGCAATCAGATATTGCCAAATATCCCGAGTCTCCGAGGCTACTGTTATATTCTGAACTGGCAGTGACTAGCCTGCAGCCTAGTGCAGCCTGGGTGTGATAACAAGCCCTCCAAAAGGGGTGTGTAAATGATTGGAAAGATGTCTTTCCCAGTGACAAAGTATTCAGTGCGTTTTTCAGTTGGCTTGGCAAGTAGGTTAGAGGATTCAACATGCTCAATGAAGATACTGAAGAATTAACTCAGGGCCCAGAAGAAACATTGCCTAAGGACAAATTAGAGGGGGTAGCCATAAAACCTTAGGTATGTTGTGAGTAACTTTAAGGGATAGCCAGGTTTAATTCTTGACTGTGCCTGACTTCTAACAGGAGCTTACTTGTCCTTCAAACCCTTGAATAAGATGCAATTCCATGTCCTTTGGGGTTTCTATTGCCTGATGGCTTAAAGCAAGTCAGGGATGGGCCTTGAGAATCTTTCTGCTGTGGTTATGGTCAACCTGGGCTGCTCTGGAACCTCAGCTGTCAGAGTGCGAGATGATTCCTGCAGTTCAACTAAGAGAATGTCTGTGAGAGGTGCAGTGGAGGAAGGAGAGAGATGCACTTACATAAGGGAGGGAGGATAGGCCATCAAACCATCCCGACCCATCTGTTAGATTTATGGATAGCTTCTGAAAAATATGAGTATGTTGTGGATTGGGTTTGAGAGACTGCCTTTGTTGTTTCAGAGAACAATAGGAGCAGCATTTATTCCATGAGGATTGTAGGAATATTTGGGTGCAGATGGCAGTACTCCTATGAATGACATATACTGTTCTTTCTTTCTGGAACAGTTCTTTGATTGATTGGTTTTATGCCCCTACCTCTTCCAGAAAGAATTTGCAACAGATTGACAAGGATACATAACCATATGAGACTAGATGAAAATAAAGACATCCATGTAAAAGGAAAATGAAGGTAGAATAGCAAGTGGTCTGGGGAAAGGTTTTATTCAGAAATCTGTACTGTTTCAACCTTCCGAGTTAACAAAGTTGGCTCTGAGCTTCCTGGCAATGAAAGCAGAATGGGAAACACAGTGCCTTAAAAGATCTCATACTTTCCAAAAAATAAAAAACCATTCTCGTTGATTAAAAGAAGTAGAGCTCTTCCTCACACTGACATCTGAAGGGAATTAGATGGTAGACAGTTACACTGAAGACGATTCTAAAACACAATTCAGTTAGAGCAGCTTCCTAAGGCTTGGGGCAAAACTGATCTTAAATTCAGAGTTCATGGTGGTTTGGGTCTTGAAAAATTGGCCTCATGTCAGACTCTGCTGGAGAGTATCTTTTCAATGATGTGTTTTCACTTGAGAGTTTAGCAAGTGAAGGGCATTTTGGAGTGCGCTGTTGTGACCTCCAGCTTACCTTCCACTAGGGATGCAGCTTCTGGGTAGAATATGAATCTTCAGATGGCAAAACAGCTTTTATAACTAGTAATCTCTGAACAGAAGCAAAGAGAGTGCACGTAAAGACTGCTACGCTTGCACTGGCATGTCTGAGATTTCCATCCTTCTACAAAGGGGATGCTAATTTTTCTCTTAAAAAGTCCTCGCTTTGTAAATACAAAACAGTGACCAGTGACAAATTTAGGAATAAGTAGGTTAATTTGATGGGACAGCATCTCAGGTGCTGACCGTTTAAAAAAAATACGCTTTTTTTTTTTTTTGGTTACAGGTGATTATGTACTCTAAATTTCTGGGACAAAAGACATTTCCTGTAGCCTAATTTTTTCTCCATAAACCATCAGGATTCCTAAAAATTTAAATGTTTTGGTATCTAAATAACTCCAAACAGTATTTTGAGCCTGGAATCTTATCAGATTGAATACTCTAGCTATTTATTTGGCAGAGAGCCAGCTGTGATCACTGCAGAGCAGTAACCCCTCTGCCCTGCTGGGTGTTTGCTTTTGAAAATCAGGAGAGAGAAAAATGACCTTTTTGTGGTTGCTCTTATGATGGGAAACTAGGCTAGCTAATTAACAGTAACAATATATTTTTTGGTCACATGGCAGGAAAGGAAGGCATTGAAGGCACTTATGCAGGTTAGAAGCCCTGTGAAGGCATTGCCTCCATGCCCTTCTCTCAGAAGGGCCCAGTTCAATACCTCATCTGCACCTAGAAGAGGCAGAGGCTGTGTCCCTTATCTGGCAGGTTGCCCCAGAAGGACCGAAGTTCTTCACTGGAGGAAGCTCCCCTTCTAGATCCACCCGGGCTCTTGCCTACCGGCTTGGCTGGATTCTCCTCTCTGGGGAAGCAGGACGGCCAGCAACAAGTGATAATCATCCAGAATGCCCTCTGAAGTCAGAACAGTCAGCTTGTTCTCTTTCCCCTCATTCTCCTTGGCTTCTTAAAACCCACAGATTACTGAAAATCCTTGGAGTAATCACACTCGTTTCTTTTCTGGGTGATATGGATCTTAAAAAGATAGACATCCTTATTAAAAGGAGTTTGATGTCAGGGAGCATAGTCTATGATCAGGGTGCTTCCTTGTACCTGCCTGTGGTGTGTTTCCTGGACATCCTCTCTGGGGCACAGGCTCATCTCACAGGGGCTGAGGCCTGTGCATCCATAACTGAGCCACCTTTACAAACAAGCACCCACTTGATCATCCCCTCTACCTGCTGCTCAGTGCTTCTGGCTCTAACCTGCCTTCCAGCCCCTCCTTCCTGCCCGCCCTCACTTACCCAAATGCTCTTTATTCCTAGACACGTCTTGGCTGATGCTGTTCCCTCCAGATTCTCACTTTCTGCCTGTTGAAATCCTACCCTTTATTCCCCACCAGCCCAGCTCCTCCAAGATGACATACTCCATATGGCAGCGTTTTTCAAACTTGAGTCATTCACATTCATTGTCTTTGCCGTTCTCAAGGCCTTGTATAATTTTTGACTTAATATTTTTATTTAAAGAATCTCATTCTTTAAAAATATAATTAAACTCATTTAAAGTGGGACACAGTAGCATGTGCCGTATCGTATAGTTCCAGCTACTCGGGAGGCTGAAGTGGCTGGCTTGAGCCCAGCCTGGGTGATTTAGCAAAACCGTCTCTCTTAAAAAAATATATAAAATAATTAAACTCATTTTATTTATTTTCATTTATTATTAATATTTTTTTGAGACAGAGTCTCACTTTGCCCCACAGGCTGGAGTGCAGTGGTGCAATCTCAGCTCACTGAAACGGCCGCTTCCCAGGTTCAGCCAGTTCTTCTGCCTCGGTTTCCCAAGTGTGCCACCACGTCTGGCTAAATTTTTTGTATTTTTAGTAGAGATGGAGTTTCACCATGTTGGTCAGGCCAGCCTCAAACTCCTGACCTCAGATGATCCCCCTCGCCTCCCAAAGTGCTGGGATTACAGGCGTGGTGGCTCACCCCTGTAATCCTAGCACTTCGGGAGGCCAAGGCGGGAGGATCACGAGGTCAGGAGTTTGAGACCAGCCTGGCCAACATAGTGAAACTGCATCTCTACTAAAAATACAAAAATTAGCTGGGCGTGGTGGCATGCGCCTGTAATCCCAGCTATTTGGGAGGCTGAGACAGGAGAATCACTTGAACCCAGGAGGTGGAGGTTGCAGTGAGCCTGAGATTACGCACTGCACAGAAGAGCCTCCCCTTCTGTTCTTCGTGGTGCAGGCTCCCATTTTGCCACACACTTCGTCTTAAAAAGAAAAAAAAAAAGAATTTCCTCTTTAGACTTGACCACCACCCAGTAGGAACAGTAGCGCACAGTATACATTAAAGATGGTGACAGGAATAAATCCAATCAAAACCGAAGCAATGCTACTCAATCCTAGATCAGTACCATTGTGTTAGGGGAAGGGTCTGGCCTTGGGGCAGAATTCCTTTTCCTGGTATTGTCAAGGCTATCATTACCGCCTTGAAACTGTTCTGGAGGGAATCAGAAGAGATAAAAGGAATACTTTTCTTTCTGGGTGACCGAGTGTTACTTAGTGCTTCGGCCATTGGGAAGTCATCTGTTTCTTTAGAGGTATTGCTCTCTAGGTTTCCTAGTCAAAGCGTTTCTCTACATCTCTGGATTGACTTCGGCTGGGTCTTTATCAAGGGGCGGACCAGAATGTAATTTTGCAAAAAGGGCGTGAACGGCGAATCTGTTCTCTCAGCGTCGTCCACTCGGTGGAGGAGCTGCCGGGTCTCGTTTGCCTCATTCTTCCCCAGAGGTCTTGACTTGCATCTCTGATGTGAGCCGGTGCTCAGTAAAGGAGGCCTGTGCTGGGGAGATGGAAGATGCAGCCGAAGGGGCCTCAGCGTTCGGTGAGAATGTACTCCTCCAGCGCGGTGTGCTTGGCACGTCCAACCGGCTCTCCGTTCCTGGCTTTCGTAGGTTTTACCCAGAACTTGCTGGCGTGGAGACCCTGCAGGCGAACCTGAGTGAAATCCAGTTTGTGTTTGTTTTTTCTTCGTGCATTGGCTAGTTGTAGGTAAAGCGCCACCATCCACGACGGCGGGCAGCCAGTCTCCCCCGGAAACGCCGGTGCTCACCCGCTCTTCCGCCCAAACTCCCGCGGCTGGCGCCACAGCCACCACCAGCGCGCCCTCCTCCGTCACCGTCACGGCCCCGGCCCCCGCCGCCGCAGGAAGCCCGGTGAAAAAGCAGAGGCCGCTTTTACCGAAGGAGACTGCCCCGGCCGTGCAGCGGGTCGTGTGGAACTCATCAAGTAAGTTTCAAACGTCCTCCCAAAAGTGGCACATGCAGAAGATGCAGCGTCAGCAGCAGCAGCAGCAGCAGCAAAACCAGCAGCAGCAGCCTCAGTCTTCCCAGGGGACGAGATATCAGACCAGACAGGCTGTGAAAGGTACCGAGCCTCCCCTTCTGTTCTCCGTGGCGCCCGCTCCCATTTTGCCACATCGACAGGAGAAAGTCATTGCTCTTTTATTTTTTTTTTTAGTTCTCGTGTGTTTCCTGGCCCTTGTATCTTTTGAAGGCCTCGCACATTCCATTTGGCGTTATTTTTAAAAATTGTTTTGCTACTTGCTTTTTTACTTTAAAAAACTTTTTTTGTTCATTTTATAAATGATACATGCATATATTTCCTTGAAAAGAAACTTTTAGGAAGTTTTACGTGAAAGTCTATTGTCCCGTGTACCTTCCATTTCATTCTCTTCCCTTTCCACAGTGGCCAGCATCAACCGTTGTAAAAGCTTTTCTATGCATGTGTGCATGTATATGTATATATACATATCTGTATGTATATATGTGTGCGTCATGTATATGATGCCATAAAATTAATCCTTTTTCCCCCCCTTTTTCTTTTTTGAAACATAAAAATGGTACCATATTTGCCTTTTTTTTTTTTTTTTTTTTTTTTTAAACCCATCAGCATGTCTTGGAGATTCATCCATGTCAGCACATACAGCCCCGCCTTGTTCTTTTGGACTGCTGCGTAGTATTCCATGGTTTATTTAAAGCATTCCCCTACTGATGGGCATTTAGGTTGCTTTCAGTTTTTTCCTACTGTGAGCAGTGCTGCAATGAATATCTTTGTATAAATGTCCTTGTGCACATGAGGGAACCTCTTGGAGTTATTTTGGAAAAAGTACAGTGCAAGAAATTGATAGCAAAGGTTACCTTAGTAACTAGAGATTTCATCACACACAAAAGATGAGCCAGCCTCAAGAACCACTTGCTCAAGTTGCAGAATCAGAACTCCCACCAGCCCTGCAGGAAGCTCCATCTGGAGCTGAAATTAGGCCAAACACAGTGCTGATCTGACTGGTTGTTACCAGTTTGCCTGGCTTTTGTGAGCATTGATGTAGATCTCTTTCTACCAGGAAACCTGCATTTAGATCCTCAAAGGTTGGGTTCTTCAGCTGAAACCATAGGGAGTGCGCCCCTATTGACTTGGGCTTGTGAGCGGCAGGATGTGAGGTTGAAAGGTGGTTACCTCTGGAATTGGCCCCGAGTGAAACCCTTCAAAGATGGCAGGGGAGTGGGCCTTGAAAAATTGGACAGGCAAAATGAGAGTACAGTTGGATGACTTTTGCTGTTTAAAAAGTTGGTGGGGCAAAGCTGAGTTTAGGATATTTGAGATTGGGATTACTGCTTCTTGCCTTCTGTCTTCATATCCTGTAAGCAGGAGGCTTCCCAGGGGAGTTTAATTGCTGCCAAGAAGAGGGTCGGGCACGGTGGCTCACGCCTGTCATCCCAGCACTTTGGGAGGCCAAGGCAGGCAGATCACTTGAGGCTAGGAGTTGAAGACTAGCCTGGCCAACATGGTGAAACCCCATCTCTACTAAAATGGGGGGGGACCCAAAAAACTAGCCGGGCATGATGGCACATGCCTGTAACCTTGGCTACTCAGAAGGCTGAGGCATGAGAATCCCATGAACCTCGGAGGCAGAGGTTACAGTGAGCTAAGATTGCGCCATTGCACTCCAGCCTGGACGACAGAGACAGACTGTGTCTCGAAGAAGAAAAAAAAGAGAGCTGGCGAAAAGATGCTGATTGCTTCAGATTGTCCTGTGTCAAAGTAGAGCCTAGTTAAAGGGGTGAAGACAGATTTAAATTGGTAATATACTACTATAATATGGGCAAGAGTCTAGCATGAACTGAAATTAACTTTGATTTGTATGGAGGTGACTGGGCATTTTGAAGGGAGAATGAGAGAGTAGGGATGGGAGCTAGTGGGGACTTAGTAGAGTCAGGGAAGTTAAACATCACAAAAGCAAGATGAGGGGTTGGTCTCCGTGAAAGCCATCTCCTTTGCTAACAGTCACTTCATGAAGTTGGGCCCCTACTCTCCATAGAGACTGGGTTGCTGAGGCTCTGTCTTCAGGTGTTGGCCGGAACAAAACTGTCAGTTCTCTTGGCAGCATTGAGTTTTCCCAGACAGGCACTTTAAATGGGGGTTGGGGTCATCCTAGCAATGCACTCTTGAGCGCTTAGAAACTGTCTTTCCAGGGCGAGGTTAGGGCATAGTCAAGAAACCTGGCTAGAGTTTGGGCGAGGGGAGCATCTTTATCATTTAAAAGTAGAAAAGCTCTCAGGACATATATTAGAGGCTTTGCTTCTGTACCACAGCTCTGTGCTGGGACGGGTCCTTCCCACAATCGTGGGGTAATCAGGATGCTTTGCCTTCCTAGCTGTTCAGCAGAAGGAGATCACACAGAGCCCATCCACGTCCACCATCACCCTGGTGACCAGCACACAGTCATCGCCCCTGGTCACCAGCTCGGGGTCCACGAGCACCCTTGTGTCCTCAGTCAACGCTGACCTGCCCATCGCCACCGCCTCAGCTGATGTCGCCGCCGATATTGCCAAGTACACTAGCAAAGTGAGTGGATGAGAGAGCTGCCGTGGAGACGGCAGCCAGAACCTCGGCCTCCCGAGGGGAAGCGTTGGTGTCTTAACCTCCCAGGCTTTAGGGAGTGGTTAGGAGGGAAGACCCCCCGCCTCCCCCCTCCCTTTTTTTTTAACGGACTCTCCAAGACGCCATTCTTTCATTTGGGTCTAATGGAGAAGCGTAGAATGGACTGACTGTTACTCCAAGTGGGCTTAGATTCTAAAGTCAGTTCATAAAGTGCAAATGACATATAATCAAAATTGCCTTTGAGAATTCAAGTCACTCATTAGGGCACTGGAACACATGACTGATCCTTCAGTGAACAGCTGACCAGGGGTTTGCTTTGCATTTAGAAGCCATGTGAAGCAGAAGTGACAGGAGACTTAAACATGACGCTGGCAAGGTGAGATGCCCACACTTTGATTTTTCCAGGAATCAAGATGGATGGGGAGGGGGACCAATTGGACCCCCTCCCACCTTCCTGCCCTCTGGGGCGCAATCGCCATTATGAGGCATGTGGGCAGGATTGCCTGTTGTGGTCAAACTCATGGGCACTGCCTCAGCATAGGCTCTTTTTTTTTCTCTTAATATGCCATGTGCTTTTTTTTTTTCTTTGAGACAGAGTCTCACTCTGTTGCCCAGGCTGGAGTGCAGTGGCACCGTCTCGTCTAACTGCATCCTCTGCCTCCTGGGTTCAAGTAGTTCTCCTGCCTCAGCCTCCTGGGACTACAGGTGTGTGCCACCAGGCCTGGCTAATTTTTATATTTTTCTAGCAGAGATGGGGTTATGCCACATTGGCCAGGCTGGTCTCAGACTCCTGACCTCAGGTGATCCACCCACCATGGCCTCCCAAAGTGCTGGGATTACAGGTGTAAGCCACCACGCCCGGCCTGCCAAGTGCTTTTATGGTCGTTGTTGAATTCAGGTAGATACCATCTGCAGTTCTCAGCATCATGTGAGAGTGCCCTGGACGGATGTGCTGTGTATCTTGTCATTAGACCATGGTAGTAATAGGAACCACCAGAATGTCAGTTCCACAAGGGCGGGGATTTTGTCTGTTTTGCTCATTGCCAAGGCCTAGAACAGTGCCCGACATGCAGTAAGTGCTTTACAGTTGGACTTTCTTTTTATTGTCCTTAATTATTATCAGTAACTTAATAATAGCTATTGATTTTACAATCTACTTTTTTAGTAAATTAATTATAATTACTATATTATATATTACTATATATAGTAATATATAGTTTATGTTTTTATATATAGTAATATATAGATTACTATATATAGTAATATATAGTTTATATTTTTATATATAGTAATATATATATAGTAATATATATTACTAAGTAGGTAATAATAATTTATTCTTCACTGATGAATAGATTACTAATACCGATGAGTAAACAGTTCTAGTTTTTGGAAAGAATGGATGAAAATAGTTGTGTATGGTTGTTTCTAGAATTCTTTTTTTTTTTTTTTTTTTTTTTAAATGCAAACAGGGTCTCATTTTGTTGCCCAGGCTGGTCTCAAATTCCTGACCTCAAGTGATCTTCCTGCCTGGGCCTCCCAAAGTGTTGAGATTACAGGTGTGAGCCACCACACCCAGCCTGTTTCTAGAAATCTTATAGTCTTAATGATAAAGAATTGCTTTATTATATTGAGTTGAAGAAAGGGGAATCTTTTTTATTTCTGAATGGTGTGAGAAATATATATGAATTTTTTTTACACAACTGAGTTTTCATTGGTCATGTTGCTTTTTATTCCTTCTCTGTAGGCATAATTGTTATCTGTTGCTGCAGAACAGATTACCACACCACTTAGCAGCTTTATACAGCACATACGTTTATTATCCTACAGTGTTTGGGGGTCAGGAATCTGGGCACAGCTCCACGGGGTTCTCTGCTTCAGGATCTCTTGCAGCTGCAGTCAAGGTGTCTGCAAGGGTTTGGGACTCACACAAAGGCTCAACTGGGGAAGGATCCACTCTCAAGGTCACTAAGGTGGTGATGGGCAAGATTCACTTCCTTGAGGGCTGGTGGCCTGGGCCTCCCCAGCGTGGCAGCTTGCTTCATCAAAACCAGCAATGGAGGCTGGGCACGGTGGCTCACACCTGTAATCCTAGCACTTTGGGAGGCCGAGGCAGGTGGATTGCCTGAGCTCAGGAGTTCAAGACCAGCCTGGGCAACATGGTAAAACCCTGTCGCTACTAAAATGTGAAAAATCAGCCTGGCATGATGGTGTGTGCCTGTAATCCCAGCTACTCAGGAGGCTGAGGCTTGAACCCGGGAGGCAGAGGTTGCAGTGAGCTGAGATCGTGACACTGCCCTCCAGCCTGGGCAACAAAGCAAAACTCTGTCTCAAAAACGAGCAATGGAGAGAGGCTGCTGGCAAGAGGGAAGTCACAGGCTTATGTAGGCCAATCACAGAAGTGACACCCCATTACCTTTGCTGTATTCTGTTGGTTAGAAGCAAGTCGCTAGGTCAGAGGGAGGGGATTATAGACAGGCACAAAATATCAGTAGGTTGGGATCATGGGGAGCCTACTAAGAGTCTGCCTTCCCCCCAGGTAAGGCAGCGATATGTTTGCATAGCATTTACTCTGGGCTAGATGTTGTCCTAAGCACTTTTGGTATGTTACCTACTCAGTCTTTATGACAAATTGATGAAGTGTAAGTACTGGTATCACCCCGATTTTACAGATGAGAAAACTGAAGCCCGGTGGGGTTACACAGTGTGTCTAGGTTCACAGGCTAGTGAACGGCGAAGCTGGAATTTGAAGTATAGCAGCCAGGCCCTAGAGAGTGTGCACTTAACCTGGCTGTGAGTGTGTGCATTTCAAACAAGCCTGCTGACCACAAATGTTCCTGGTCCACAAACTGTTGGTACATAACTTTTTAAAGCAACTCCTCTTCAGATTCAGTGTGGCTGTTCGAGCCAGTGGTTCACACTTGTAACTGCAGCACTTTGGGAGGCTTAAGTGGGAGGATCACTTGAAGCCAGGAATGTAAGACTACCCTGGGCAACATACCGAGATCTTGTCTTTACAAATAAAAAAAAATTAGCTGGGCATGGTGGTACATGCCGGTAGTCCCAGCTGCTCTGGAGGCTGAGATGGGAGGATCACTTGAGCCCAGGAGTTTGAAGCTGTCGTGAGCTATGATTGCACCACTGCACTGGATGGACAGAGCGGGACCCTGTCTCAAAAAACAAAAAGGCTGGGTGTGGTGGCTTACGCCTGTAATCCTAGCACTTTGGGAGGCTGAGGCGGGAGGATCACCTGAGGCCAGGAGCTCGAGACCAGCCTGACCAACATGGTGAAACCCCGTCTCTATTAAAAATAAAAAAATTAGGCTGGTATGATGGTGGGCACCTATAATCCCAGGTACTCAGGAAGCTGAGGCAGGAGAATTGATTGAATCCAGGGAGTAGAGGTTGCAGTGAGCTGAGATTGTGCCACTGCACTCCAGCCTGGGCGAAAGAGCAAAACTTTGTCTCAAAGAAAAAAAAAAGATGGGGAAGGTTGTCATGAGGTGTTAAAGATATAACAGCACCAAATGGAGAGTTTCTTGCTGAAGCGATCTGTAGGATTATTAGGGAATTGAAAGGGGGTAATTTTTTCGTTAGTGATTTAAGCAGGTGTCTGTTGTTGCCTGAATGATCTCTTGTTCTGCCTTTGGTTGTCCCTTACATTACCTTCCATTTATTTGGTCCCAGCTGCTAGTTTATGAATGGGAAAGCTGAGGCCTGCTGAGTGGATCAAATGAGTGGTTGGCCCAAAGGCTGTTTTCTCAGCCCCTGCAACCATTTTAATTTTGTTATCTTTTGCATCCCCTTTGTTCTTTAAAAAATTATTTAAATTTTTTTTTTTTTAGAGATGGGGGTACCCTGTTGCCCAGGCTACCACTCCTAAACTCAAGTGACCCTCCCACCTTGGCCTCTCTAGGTAGCTGGGACTTCAGGCATGCAACACTGCCCCCAGCTCCCCTCGACTCTTTGAGCAAAACTGAGGAATGACTTTTTTTTTTTTTTTTTCTGGAGACAGGGTCTCACTCTGTTGCCCAGGCTGGAGTGCAGGTGGCGTGATCTCAGCTCACTGCAACCTCCGCCTCCCAGATTCAAGCAATTCTCCCTTCTCAGCTTCCCAAGTAGCTGGAATTACAGGTGCCTGCCACCATGCCCGGCTAATTTTTGTATTTTTGGTGGAGACGGGTTTCACCATCTTGGAACTCCTGACCTCATGTGATCCACCCGCCTCGGCCTCCCAAAATGCTGTGATTATAGGTGTGAGCCACTGTGCCTGGCCAGGAATGATTTTTTTGATAGGTGTTTTCTTTGCAGTTAAAAAAATAAATTAACATGATAACATTTTTTGGGAGGATGAACTTTTCCTGCTTCTGAGGTGACCTGGAGTGGAAGACGCAGATCTGTGTGTTTTGGCAGAGTGGTGTTCTTTACTGATGTCGAAGTCTTTGCTATATTTGGAAGTTAAGAGTAAAAGGCAGTCCACGAATGCATGATATCTTTGAAATGGAATGTGACCACTGCATTAGCAGTGTATTGAATTTCATACACTTTCTAAAGTTTTCTTGTAAAGCCATTTAGTTGTAATTTTAAAAATGGACATAGTGGGTGCCACAGAGCAAGAAGGCAGGCACAGGAGGATGGTAAAGCCGCGGAAAATGTGGTGTTTTTGCTGGCAGCGACCGGGTGTGGGCTCCGCAGCAAGCCAGGAGCAGAAATCTCAACAGAGATTTTATTTATTCTACTCCTATTATGGGGTGAATTTGGGCTATTTTGGGGGTTGGCAGCAGTCACACAATTGCATGCTCATATGAATGTATTTTTCTTTAAAAATAAGATGAATGGGTATTTCTTTGAGATGGAGTTTCGCTCTTATTGACCAGTGTGGAGTGCAATGGCGCAACCTGGGCTCACTGCAACCCCTGCCTCCCAGGTTCAAGCAGTTCTCCTGTCTCAGCCTCCTGAGTAGCTGGGATTATAGGCACACGCCACCACGCCTGGCTAACTTCTTGTATTTTTAGTAGAGGTGAGGTTTCACCATGTTGATCAGGCTGGTCTCGAACTCCTGACCTCAGGTGATCCACCCACCTCGCCTCCCAAAGTGCTGGGATTACAGGCGTGAGCCACTGTGCCTGGTGAATGGGTATTTCTTTATGAACACCTACTCTGTGGCAGGTACGGAGCCACAGTCTTTGCATGGTTTTTTCATTTAATCCTTGTGCCTACCCTACAGTGGGACATGATTTCTCCTTGTTTTTTCTTGGGGAAACTGAGGCTGAAAGACTTTGGATGGTGAGGCATCAGATATGAGGCTGTTCTTTGTCCTGCCTTCTTCCTGAATTGGGGCATCTAGAAGGTGCTGGAGAGACTCAGCAGCAGTCAAGCCAGGCCCGAGACAGAGCCTGATCTCTTATCCCCTCCTCTTTCTCCTGTGATGGGGGAAGGGCCAGCCAGCAGGTGGGAGGTAGAAGAAAAATTCATCCTACGAACACATTGAGTCAGCAAACCCCTGGGTGCCTGCTGCATGGACCTTAGCTGATGTCACCAACTGGCTGATGCCTTCAGGGGTCAGATAGTTAAAGAAAAAGAAGATGGGGAATGAATTGCAAAGACAATGCCCTGACTGAAGGCATTAAAATGACAAACCACCCATATCTGTACAATGGACTATAAAAAGGAATGAAGTTCTGCTTGCCTGCTGCAGCGGGTGCGTGAGTCACAGAGGACCTTGAGTTGTGTGATTCCTTTTATATGAAATGTCCAGACTGAGCAAATGCGGAGAGACAGAAAGCAGATCAGTGGTTGTCAGGGGCTCAGGAGGAGGGGATGGCATACTGGGAGGTGAAGACTAAGTGAGGGGGAGCGGGATTTTCTTTTTGGGGTAATGAAAGTGTTGTGAAATTGATTGTGGTGATAGATACACAACTCCGAGGTACTAAAAGCTATCAAATTGTACACTTGAAATGGATGAATGATGTGGTATATGCATATACCTCAATAAAACGGTACTGGTTTTTTAAGGGGAAAGAATGAAAATGACAACAAAGTAATCCCTCTCTCGAACCTACAGTGTTGACCAAATAAAAGACATCTTGGGGCGGGGTGCAGTGGTTCCAGCACTTTGGGAGGCCAAGGTGGGTGGATTGCTTGAGGTAAGGAGTTCAAGACCAGCCTGACCAACATGGGAAAACTCAGTCTCTACTAAAAATGCAAAAAAAAAAAAAAAAGCCAGCCATGGTGGCATGCACCTGTAATCCCAGCTACTTGGGAGGCCGAGGCAGGAGAATTGCTTGAACCTGGGAGGTGGATGTTGCAGTGAACCAAGATGACCCACTGCACTCCAGCCTGGGTAACAGAGCAAGGCTCCGTCTCTCTCTCTCTCTCTCTCTCACACACACACACACACACACACACACACACACACACACACACACAATCTGGGGGCCAAACAATCTGGGGGCCAAACACACACAAAATCTGGGGGGTGCCACATTTGGCCTCTCCCATTTCAGCTTGTGGGTATGGAAACTAGTTTTATGGTTGTGAAGTGCTACCACCATGCGATACATGGAATTCGATGGAGATTCTTACCCTGTTAATGCCAGGGTTTCTCATCCTCGGTGCTGATGACATTTTGGGCTCATAGGACGTTGTTTGTTGGGCAGGGGCCTTCTGTGCATTTAGCATGGTTCAGGTAGGAAGTTTAGCCGCGTCCCTGCCTCCACCCTCTAGATGCCAGTAGCAGCCCCTTCTCCTCACTCCTGCACCAGTCACGACAACCAGAAATGCCCAGTGTCTCGTGAGGGACAAAATTGCCCTGAGTGGAGAACCTCTGCTTTATACAGACAGATTTTAGGTATTTGTCACCTGGAAAAGCCTCCGAGAAGTGATCAGCTGAATTGTTTCTGTTTTTATCTTTCAGATGATGGACGCAATAAAAGGAACAATGACAGAAATATACAACGATCTTTCTAAAAACACTACCGGAAGCACAATAGCTGAGGTCAGAGATGACACATGAGTTCCTTACTTGCTAAGAGTGTTTTATGGGCTGCTGTAAAGGTGGTACCATAAAGAAGCTTCTCTGGAAACCCCTCTTGGGTCCTGACTCTGGTCACCAAGCTGGCTCTACTGATTGTGAATGTTGATGGGGGTATTTTTTCCTTTAGCCAGATGGCTGGGGCTGTGAAGACATGCCCTGCTTTGTGTGATCAATTCATTTCTAATTAAACAGCCACAACCGGAGCCTCAGTTCACCTACTGGTGAAACTGGACACCAGTTCTTTTAGCTTTGTGTAAAACTGGCTCCTGCATTTTCTCTGTAAGTTTGGACTTACAAGTGCTTCTTGTGGTTCAAGAATTTGTGTACTGGAGTCTCCATAATTATGTGATTACCTAGAGAAGAAAGTGGTTAAAACATTTCATTGGCTGGGCATGGTGGCTGTAATCCCAGCACATTGGGAAGCTGTGGGAGGATTGCTTGAGGGTAGGCGTTTAAGACCAGCCTGCGCAACATAGTGAAACCCCATTTCTACAAAAATATTTAAAAAAACAAGCAGGAGATGGTGGTTCCTGTAGGAAGCTGAGGCAGGAGGATTGCTTGAGCCCAGGAGTTTGAGGCTACAATAAGTCATGATTGTGCCACTGTATTCCAGCCTGGGTGACAGAGTGAGACCCTGTCTCTTAAGGCGAAAAAAATTAAGCTATCCACTAACAAAGCATCCACTTATAAAATACCTCCCTGAACTTCCCCTTGAGGCTAATTCCCTATCAGGGCTTGGAGTGTGGGCTACTTGGTGGTTGTCTGTGGATGGTACAGTGTGAGCCAGATGTAAACAGGTTATCAGGTGAAATGACGAGTGGCAGGACTTACGGAGGTCATCGAAGGTGACATTGGAGAACTGCGGGAATCCTTTGCAGAGCCATTGACCTTTTAGGACTTGGCAGCATTAGGCTGGTGCTTAGGTGAAGAGGAGAAAATCTTCAGGAAGGCGACCTGGTGGTCCCTTCAACAGAAAATATTGTGAATGCAAAGACTTAAGAGAGGCCCAAGAAAAATCAAGGAATCCCCTTGAATAGCTTTGCAAATATGACCTTCTTTATGACTATACTTGGGACATCAAATAAAAAGGGGAAAAAATAATGCTTTAGAAACACCTTCATTCTTGTTTGTACATTGTAAGAATTGTGGTGTGATTAAAAATACAGGTCCATGGCTGGGTGTGGTGGCTCACACCTGTAATCCCAGCACTTTGGGAGGCCGAGGAGGGCGGATCACGAGGTCAAGAGATTTGAGACCATCTGGCCGACCTGGTGAAACCCCGGCTCTACTAAAATACAAAAATTAGCTGTAATCTCAGCTACTCAGGAGGCTGAGGCGGGAGAATCTCTTGAACCCAGGAGGTGGAGGTTGCAGGGAGCCGAGATCGTGCCATTGCACTCCAGCCTGGTCACAGAGCGAGACTGCATCTCAAAAAAAAAAAAAAAAGAAAAAATGGGTTCATAATGTTTCACCTGAAGCCTTGGGTCCGGATGTATGCCAGAATTTTTTGGATTTTAGAGAGGTAATATGCAGTCCCCCACAATTAGAGACACCATTTCTGCAGTGAAATGTGATTGTTCACACTACATGAATAAATCAGGTTTTCTCAGCCTTAGCACTACTTTGCATCAGGTGATTTTCTGTTGTAGGGCTGCCCTGCACCTTGTAGGATGTTCAGCAGCATCTCTGTCCTCTACACACAGATGGCAGTAATGCTACTCAATTATGACAACCACAAATGACTCCAGACATTCTCATGGCAGGGCAGAGAACGCAAAATTGCCCTAGTTGAGAATCACTGTGATAAACACTGTTTGTTACTATTTTTTAAATTAATTTTTTTTGAGACAATGTGTCCTCTGTCACCCAGGTTGCTGCACAGTGGCATGATCTTTGCTCACTGCAACCTCCACCTCCCGGGTTCAAATGATTCTCGTGCCTCAGCCTCCCAAGTACCTGGGATTACAGGCATGTGCCACCGTGCCTAGTTAATTTTTGTATTTTTAGTAGAGATGGGCTTCTCCATGTTGACTAGGCTTGTCTTGAACGCCTGACCTCAGGTGATCTGCCCACCTTGGCCTCCCAAAGGGCTAGGATTACGGGTGTGAGCCAATGTGCCCGGCCAAAACACTGTTAGTTTCCTATTAGATCAGGTCAAGTTTATTTTTTAATTTTCCCTTCTAAATGAGTTTGGCCCCAAAGTGACACCTCCCCTACCCAGAAATACCCTTTGGTTTTCAGAGATGTCCGGTTTTAGAATTTTAGGTGAGTAAGTATGGATGCTAAATGATCCCCCAGATTATGTAAGAGAGGAAATCCAGCTATCTTTGTATTTGTTTCATATTTAAAGACCAAAATCCGAATCAAACCTTCAACATTATTTATATGAAAGTCTGGTCCTTGTCACTTTAAGTGGCTTTTCCTCATGCCAGTATTTCTTGGAATCAGTGGCCTGTGTATACTTGGTTTTCTGAACCAGTGTTTCTGATGACTTTGGGTTCACCCACTGGTGCTCACCTCTCTGGACTATAGCTGTGGGAGCGTTAGCATGATTCCCATACTCCTTAAAGCCAGCCGTGGTTGAGCTTCTGAGCCTTGCTGGTGAATTGCATGAGGCAGCTTTTTAAGAGTCTTGTTCTCCCTCTTCCAGATCCGCAGGCTGAGGATCGAGATAGAGAAGCTCCAGTGGCTCCACCAGCAAGAGCTCTCTGAAATGAAACACAACTTGGGTAAGGCCTGACACGCTGGTCTAAATGGAGGAGGGTTTTGGGTGTGAACTTCTTTGCACCTCTGGAGTCAAGCCCAGATGTGAGTGCAATTAAAACTAGGCTAGGATTGTATGACTTACAGGGAGAACGCAGAATCCTGAGAGTCTGGCCTGGAGAAACCAGGTGTAAGAGCGGGTATGTTGGTGGGAGCCCCCCTTTCCTCTGTTCAGAACATCAGCTTCAACAATAAAATAATGAGGATTGGTCAGACACAGCAGCTCACAGCTGTAATTCCAGCCCTTTGGGAGGCCCAGATGGGAGGATTGCTTGAGCCCAGGAGTTCGATTGCAGCCTGGGTGATCTGGCGAAACCCCATCTCTACACAAATTTTAAACCATTAGCTGGGCCTGGTAGTGTGTGTCTGTGTTGCCAGCTCTTTGGGAGGCTGAGGAGGGAGGATCACTTGAGCCTGAGAAGTTGAGGCTGCAGTGAACTCTGCACCACTGCACTCTAATCAGGGCAAACAAGCAAGACCCTATCTCAAAAAAATAAAAAGTAGGCTGGGTGTGGTGGCTCACGCCTATAATCCCAGCACTTTGGGAGGCCGAGGCGGGTGGATCACAAGGCCAAGAGATCAAGACCATCCTGGTCAACATGGTGAAACCTCGTCTCTACTAAAATACAAAATACAAAATACAAAATTTAAAAAAATAAAAATACAAAAATTAGCTGGGCATGGTGGTGCACGCCTGTAGTCCCAGCTACTCGGGAGGCGGAGGTTGTGGTAAGCCGAGATCGCGCCATTGCACTCCAGTGGAGGTAACAAGAGCAAAACTCCATCTCAAAATAAAAATAAAAATAAAAGTAAATAAAACAACAAGGATCACTATAGTAGCTCCTGCTCGTGAAGCTTGTAACTTTGTACAGAAACCATTTTAAATACTTTTTCATGAATTAACTAATTTTATTACAGAAACTCTGGTGATAAAGGGATCTGTAAATCCCTGATTTTCATTTTTTCATTTTTTTTTTTTTCCCACATCTGCATGCCATGGACATATCCCCCGTTTTCAAGTGAAGAAACTGACATGTTGAGAAAGTTGTTGAAAGTCACATGGCCACAGTTCAAGTCAGGGCAGTCTTCACCTTGTTCATCATTGAATGCTGAGCACTTTAACAATATCTGGATGCTTCCCACGCACTGCTCAGTGTGGGGAAAGATACTTCATTGGTTCCTGGATTAGACTGACAGATGCTTTGGCCCATCATTCTGTATAGATAAGCTTTTTCCCAAAGGTAGAAGCGATTGCTTCAAACCCTCACATAGTATCAGACAGGTTCCTGGCAGCCAGCAGGAAAAACTCTTAGGTTGGGGACCCAGGCCCAGGTATGCCTTCCTGCTCACCTGTGGTCTGCTTCTAAGTCACACCTTACAGACTTCAATCCCTTCCGAGCCCCCTGGAGAGAAGCCCGTGGTTCATTCTTTGTAGACGCTTATTTGGGTGTTGTTACTTCTCGTTTTCCTTTTTTTTTTTTAGGCAGAGTCTCACTCTGTCTTTCAGACTGGAGTGCAGTAGTGTAATCTCGACTCATTGCAGCCTCTGCCTCCCAGGTTCAGCCTCCCGAGTAGCTGGGATTACAGGTGTGCGCCACCATGCCTGACTGAGTTTTGTACTTTTAGTAGAGATGCGAAAGGGGTAGAATAGTATTACTTATCCTGTAGGATTATTAGGATGAGGGTGGAGTGAGTGAGTAGTTATAAAGTACATGGAACAGTGCCTTCATGTAGTAGGTGCTATGTAGGTATTTGATTGATATGGGGAGAAAGGCTTATGTTAATGAATCATCGGATGGAAAGTGAGTTTGGTGGCGGTTTTTTCAAGGGTTGCTTTGAGGAATTCCCAGAATGTAGTCTGAGGTTGAAAATCCCCTGGGGCTGGCGTTATCTCCACGCTGGGCACCTCACGTTCACTCTCAACAGGCAGCGCCATCTGATCGCTATGATGAATGTCCTGTTTATAGATGAAGACTCCAGCTAGGTTATTGCCCACACGCACACAGCCAGGGCTTTTCCCAGCCAGATCTTGCACCCTTGTCTGCCTGAATCTGGGGACAGGAATAGCCCCATGTCCCAGGCTGGGGTCAGGTGATGAGCAGCATTCCTTCCCGTCCTCCACCAGAGCTGACCATGGCGGAGATGCGGCAGAGCCTGGAGCAGGAGCGGGACCGGCTCATCGCCGAGGTAAAGAAGCAGCTGGAGCTGGAGAAGCAGCAGGCGGTGGACGAGACCAAGAAGAAGCAGTGGTGCGCCAACTGCAAGAAGGAGGCCATCTTTTACTGCTGCTGGAACACCAGCTACTGCGACTACCCCTGCCAGCAAGCCCACTGGCCGGAGCACATGAAGTCCTGTACTCAGTCAGGTAATGCCCCTTGGTGCTGCCTTCTGTTCTGGGCTGCAGTGGCTGGGCATTGGTCTCCCCTGTGGACCTCAGGGGTCTCACGGCTGATTGACCGGGGAGCTTGCTTGGCTCCTGGTCACTCTCACTCAAAAACAACTGTGTCTGTTCCGGTGAGCAGCATGCAGGCGCATAGCTGGGCAGATGCATAGCTAAGACATGAGCCATGGACATTTTGAACCTTTGATCTTTGTAGAACCCTTGATCTCTTCTGAGGCCTAAAATGTCAGTAGTATTAAAGTTGAGACACTATATTTTTTGGGCAGTAATGGAGTTGTGGCTTTAAATAATAGGGATTCCCAATTTCTTTAAGTAAAAAGTGTTGGTTTGGAAGTAACCTGTGTTTTGACACTGCTGTAATATTTACAATCAACCTTTCCAACATAGAGCAAGCAGTCCTCAGGCCTACAGCTTCCAGCAGGAAGCCCTATCTAGTTAGAATTTATCAATATTATTTTATAAATTATTACTTTTAGACAGAGTTTCACTCTTGTCCCCCAGGCTGGAGTGCAGTGGTATGATCTTGGCTCACTGCAACCTCCGCCTCCTGGGTTCAAGTGATTTTCTTGCCTCAGCCTTCCGGGCAGCTGGGATTACAGGTACATGCCACCACGCCCAGCTAATTTTTGTATTTTTAGTAGATAGTGGGTTTTACTGTGTTGGCCAGACTGGTCTTGAACTCCTGACCTCAAGTGACCTGCCTGCCTTGGCCTCCCAGAGTGCTGGGATTACAGGCGTGAGCCACCATGCCCAGCCTATAAGTTATTTTTTACAAGTAGCCTTTATTTATGGCAAATAATATTACATTTGTATGCTTGGAATTAAACACTTCCATTTTAAAGAATTTCAAGTGTCACATAATACAATAAGGTAGTATGTCTGCGGATTAGCAAAATTTGCAAAGGTGGTGTGTAAATGACTCAAGTATGAGAACCTTGACCAGGGGTTGAGTGAATATTTTAGGCTTTGTGTACACCATGTGGTTTCTGTCGCTACTACGTACCTCTGCTGTTGCAGTGCAGAAGCAGCCATAGATGAAATGTAAATGGATGGACGGAGATGATAAGTAAATGGATGGATGTGGCTGTCTGCCAATAAAACAGAGTCCTCGCTTGCCAGCTCTTGCTCTAGACAAATCTGTTATTTTATTATCTTTTAAATGGCAATATTGGAGCATACCTTGCTCTGTTCTTTAGTCTTTAGGGAGATGTCTTCTTTGTAGAGACTTTTGATCTCTTCCTGGGGTAAAGTCTCCTTGTGTTTTTCCTAAGTTCTGGAATGTGTCTGATGAGCCTTTTGCTGTTTTGCCAAGATGGCCAAAGTGTCCTTCAGGCCTTCCTTTTTTTGTGACATAATTACATCTTTTCTTCCTAAATTCCTCTCAAATGCCCTGTTTTTCTGTGTGTCCAAGTTTCTGCCACCTCCAGATGCTCTGGGCCTCTGACAGTATGTCTCCTGTCATGTGGTTTTCCTGTCCCACCTTAGAAGGCAGCAAGTCCCTGGGGCTGAAAATCCAGGTCTCCACCTAGAAGTGATTAAATAGAGTAACTCTAAATCGGCAGTTGCAGGCTGGCTTTTGTTGATGGGCTTAATTTGTTCCAAGAATATATTTTCATCTCCAGAATGATTTAATAAAACTTGAATTGCTAACCATTAAAAATCAACATATTGACCAGGAGTGGTGGCTCACACCTGTAATCCCAGCATTTTGGGAGGTCAAGACAGGCAGGTCACTTGAGGTCAGGCATTCAAGACCCGCCTGGCCAACACGGTGAAACCCTGTCTCTACTAAAAATACAAAAGTTAGCCAGGTGTGTTTGTGGGCACCTGTAGTCCCAGCTACTTGGAAGGCTAAGAGGAGAATCACTTGAACCTGGGAGACGGAGGTTACAGTGAGCTGAGATCATACCACTTCATTCCAGCCTGGGAGAGAACAAGATTCCATCTCAAAAAAAAAAAATCATGTTTATGTGAAAATTTGGAATACCAGCTTCTGGAAAACTCTGGCAATCCACCCCCCCTGAGCCTACACCCTACGCCCTGGGTAGGGCTAAGCCTTGGGTGCTACTGGGTGCAGGGTGGAGCTCCAGGTGTTTCAAAATCATCATACTGTGTGTACATGTGACGTCTCTGCCTCTCCTTTGTCCCCAGCTACTGCTCCTCAGCAGGAAGCGGATGCTGAGGTGAACACAGAAACACTAAACAAATCGTCCCAGGGGAGCTCCTCAAGCACACCGTCAGCACCTTCAGAAACGGCCAGTGCCTCCAAAGAGAAGGAGACGTCAGCCGAGAAAAGCAAGGACAGTGGCTCGGTGAGGATTCCCCCGTGGCTTTGGCTGGTGACATCAGCCCTTTGTGCCAAGTGGACTTAGGACCCCATGTCTGCCACCCTTGAAAGTTTCACGTAGTAGGAGGCTTGTCTGGAGGAATGCAGAGTCTTACCAGTGTGCCACAATTTCTAGTGGATGTGTGGGAATATGGAGCCCGAGCTGGCGTGTGTGGGACCTGGCACCTGCTCCCCAGTATTCTGCCCTGGGGACTCTCAAAGTATAGAATAGTGTTGCCCAGAACTTTCTATGAAGGAAATGTTCTGTACCTTCCATCCGTATGGTAGCTGCTAGCCACATGCAACTTTTGAGCACTTGAAATGCAGCTAGTGTGACCGAGGACCTGATTTTACAATTTAATGTCAATTAATTGCGATTTCAGTAGCCACATGTGGCTAGTGGCGACCATATTGGGCCATGAAGGTTTCACCTCCTTGTTTGCCAGGGTGTGATGCGACATTGATCGTATGCAAAGACTATTTTCGTGAGTATATAGTTTACATTTTTACATTTTTTTACATTTTAGATTACATTTCTGTATGTCTGTTTCAGTGCATATTAGGTAAATTATTAGACTGTCAGTTAAAACACATTGTTTTCATGGATAGTATTGCCTAAGCAGAGACTAGCATCAATTAAAAGCAAACTGATAGAATTTTGAAGTAATATACCTTTTCCTTGGACATGGCAAAAAGCTGGAGGGGGGTCTGTTAGTGAGTGGAGTTTAGGGAACACTGAATGTTGTAGGGTTCTAGGGTGGAGTCAGGGGTTACCCTGGTGCTGTGTTCCAGCCTGTTCCATGTGGGAGATGGCACCAGGGTTTGGCTACCTGGCTGCCCTGTGCCCATCACTCCCACCTGACTGTGCCAGGCAGAGGGCACTGAGATGCTTTGGGGGCAGTGATGGAGCACCCCCATGACTCCCTGCATTTCCCTGTGGGGGCTCCATTGGCCTCAGTGCCTTGAGTTCATCTTTTTCTTCTTGTATTTCTAGACCCTCGACCTTTCTGGCTCCAGGGAGACGCCCTCCTCTGTTCTCTTGGGCTCCAACCCAGGCTCTGGTATGTTGCCCCCTTGTGGGTGAACTGTGCTTTCACATTTCAGATGGGGAGCCATTTTGTCAGGGAGAATTTGAAGGGTTTATTCCAATGGTTTCCAAACGATTATGGATTCTTAGGGGTGGCTGGGGTGGGTTAGTCAGGGGTGAGGGGGTAGTTGAGCATGTTAACTTTCAACTACCTTTCCAAACTGATCAGTATTACCGGATGTATTTACTCAGGATCCACATCAAACTCCATTTGGACAGAGGGTTCTGTTGCCGACCTAGGGTGGGGTAGAAGTGCATTTGGACTGGGCAGTCTTTTTGCTCTCAGGGAAAGAATGAGCATGGTAAGAGTCTTGATTCAGAGGTCTTAACACCTTTGTATGGCAGATGAAGGCACTCAAGCCTTTGAGAAGTGAAGGCAGTGCTTAGGTGAATGATCTTTCTGTAAAATCCTTTGCTTTTGGGGAATCACGTGGCAGGCAGATTTGGGGAAATCTTCTGAGACTTGACATCGGGAGTTTTTCTTCTGTGAGGTTTGAGCTGTCTTCCTTTCCTAGACCAAAGTGTCTTTTTCCTGCACTTTCTTAAAGCAGTTTTAGGTGATTGCAGAAGGGTTCAGAGAAGGTGCCTTCCTGGAGGAAGACAGTTTTACTTCATTCAGGGTTTTTGCCTGGCACCACAGCTCCAGAATCTTTCTGCCTGCTGATTCTTTTTTTTTGAGACAGAGTCTTACTGTCACCCAGGCTGGAGTGCAGTGGTGTGATCTTGGCTCACTGCAACCTCCATCTCCCCGGTTCAAGTGATTCTCCTGCCTCAGCCTCTGAGTAGCTGGGATTATAGGCGCACACCACCACACCTAGCTGATTTTTGTATTTTTAGTAGAGATGGGGTTTCACCATGTTGATCAGGCTGGTCTTGAATTCCTGACCTCCGGTGATCCACCCTCCTTGACCTCCCAAAGTGCTGGGATTACAGGCTTGCGCTACCATGTCCCGCCCTCCCTCCTCCTTCCCTTCCCCCTTTTCTCTTTCCCCCTACTTCCCTTCCCCCTTCTCCTTTCCCTTCCTCCCTCTGTCCTTCCCTCCCTCCTTCTTTTGACAGAATCCTGCTCTGTCGCCCAGGCTGGAGTACAGTGACATGATCTCAGCTCACTGCAACCTCTGCCTCCTCGGTTCAAGTGATTCTCCTGCCTCAGCCTCCTGAGTAGTTGGGATTACAGGCGAGCATCACCAAGTCCAGCTAATTTTTTGTTTTTACTAGAGACAGAGTTTCACTTTATTGGCCAGGCTGGTGTTGGACTCCTGACCTCAAGTGATTCACCCACCTTGGCTTCCCAAAGTGTTGGGATTACAGATGTGAGCCACCGTGCCTGGCCAGACACCTGTGTTCTGATCCAAGTTTTTCTTTTTCTCCATCAGCCTATGATTCCACTGTCCATGGTGGCCATTTCTCAAGTTGTCTGCTCCGTTTAGGACCTCCCTGCACCTCACGCTGCATCACTATCCTGGGCGCTCAAGGCTGCCCCTCTGCCCTCTGCGGGGCCTCTGTGTGGTGCGCTCTGTCCTTCCCTCCTGACATTCAGAGGCATCTGCATCCTTTGTTGTAGCCAGATTTCTCATTCTGTACTGCTTTTCTTCCTAGGCACTTTAATATTCTCATATATCTCCAAGTGCCTTCCTTGACACCTTGCGTCTCCAATAGAACATTCTGTGACAATGGCCATGTTCTTATATTTGCACTGTTTACTATGGTGACCACTAGCCACATGTAGCTACTGAACCCTTGAACTGTGGCTAGTGTGACTGAGGAATGGAATTTCACATTGTATCTGATTTTAGTGGTTACCATATTGAATGGCACAGCTCAAGACCCGTCCTGTCTCCTTCCTCAACCCAGTTAGATGTCTCTTCAGGGGTTGCTATTCTCGAGCTAGGTGCACCGGTAGTCCCAGCTACTTGGAGAGGCACCTACGAGTTTTGAGGCTGCCGTGAATGCCTGTGAATAGCCACTGCACTCCAGCTGGTCAACAGAATGAGACCTCATCCTCAAAAAAAAAAAAAAAAAGGCAAGAGGCTGGGTGCGGTGGCTCACGCCTGTAATCCCAGCACTTTAGGAGGCTGAGGCGGGCGGATCACCTGAGGTCAGGAGTTTGAGACCAGCCTGACCAACATGGAGAAACCCCGTCTCTACTAAAATACAAAATTAGCTGGGCATGGTGGTACGTTGCCTGTTACCCCAGCTACTTGGAAGGCTGAGGCAGGAGAATCACTTGAACCCGGGAGGCGGAGGTTGCAGTGAGCCGAGATCGCGCCATCGCACTCACATACTCCACTACTCATACGACGCAGTTTCCTTCTGAACTCCACTGTCCTTCTAAGTCATTAACAGGCCTGGGCATTTTTATTCTTAAATGTTGTTTTGAAACCTTTTTTGTTTGTTCTTAAACAGGAGTTGCCCAGGCTGGCCTTAAACTTGGCCTGAGCTCAAGCAGTTCTCCCACCTCAACCTCTTGAGTAGCTGGGATTATAGGCATGTGCCATCATGGTCAGCAGCAGAGACTTCTTAAAAGATGACCAGATTGGCTAGAATCATGGTATCTTCATGTGAGAAAGGGCCTCCTTCCAGGATTTGGATAAAGACTGAGATGTGCCCAGGGCTGCACTAAAAGATTTAGCCCATATTTAGGTCAGGCGTGGTGTCTCATGCCTGTAATCCCAGCACTTTGAGAGGCCAAGGCGGGCGGATCATTTGAGGTCGGGAGTTTGAGACCAGCCTGACCAACATGGTGAAACCCTGTCTCTACTAAAACCACAAAAAACTAGCTGGGTGTGGTGATGCACCCCTGTAATCCCGGCTACTCAGGAGGCTGAGGCAGGATTGCCTGAACCCAGGAGGTGGAGGTTACAGTGAGCCGATATCCTGCCACTGCATTCCAGCCTGGGCGACAGAGTGAGACTTTGTCTCAAAAACAAGAGATTTAATTCCACATTCAGGACTTGGAAAGAGGCTGGGGAAGAGTCCCGTCAGCACAGTGAGAGCACCATGGAGCCCGTGGTCAGAAACTAGTAGGAAACGTGCCTTTTGCATTCAGCGCTGCAGTGATTCTGAGTGGGTGAGAAGCGGCAGGGAGGCTGCAGGGGCCTGTGCGGGAATGCAATGTCGGTCTTCCCGAGTTTCTCGCCAAAGGTGAGAAACATCAAAGCAGAAAGACTTCCTCCGTTTTGATCCCCTTCTAATTCTTCATCCGTCTCACTTTACTTCTGCCAGCACTTGCTTTCTGGTGATAGCACACATTACATATCCAGAAGGAACATGGGTTTTAAAAACATCAAGGCTTCGGAGCTATTTTTGTACATCAAGTACTAGGACGGTACATCTATGGTCTAGTTGGAACAGAGAGAATTTTAGTAGGGTATGAGCTCCCTTAGTATGTAGGCATGGGCCTCTCCTGTTCGTCTTTTGATTTTAAGCTTTTAGTCAAAGCTATATATGCATAGAGTTGCAGAGAATAAAATAGTCCAGGGAAAACTCTTCCTAGTTCTAGTTTATACTGCTGTTTCTGGTCCTCCTGTTACCTCCTTGCTAATAAATAATGTACGTGCCTGTACCTCTACTTCTTGACTTTATCTTTAGGTATTACTTGTTGACTTCCAGCTTTAAAGGATGGGAACTGCTCTTCTCTTCCTCTTCCCACACTACTGACATTACTATTTTATGTGCTGTTTGGGTTACCTTGCTCCAATAAAACACTTGCCTCCTTAGCTCTTTTGTTTTGTCAGCTACAGACAGTATCTCTTGACCCCTCTTGGCAGCCCATCTTCTCACCTCTCCCACCCATCAGAGCCAGGCTTTCCACCTGCCCTGTGACTTTCCCATTGTCAAGGTTGAGAACATGTACATTCTGTTCTATAACTGCCGTTAAGCCTCATTCTTGTCTGTTGGCTTAGTCTAAAATGTTGCAGTGTGACCATTCTTAACTTACAAGACCATATATCTCATTCACGGCAGAGTCACATAGTGTACTGTGATTACATTTCCATTCTTTTACAGCCTTACTTTTTCCTAGAGTTTCAATTTTCTCCCTTGTCTTAAACTTTCAGTTTTCCTACGAAACTTCTCACCCTATCAGTTATTTATGCTGACTCCTTTCATATCACTGTTTTTGGACTCTTTGATTTCAGATGTGATTTGTTGGTGTCCTGCCATCATAGCTGAGAATTTTTAGTTTGCTTGCCACCTCATCTAGAGCCCCTTCCTCAGTCCTCCTCACCACGTGTGCCTTCTCCATCCTCTCCTCCCTATTTCTGTTACCACTGTGGGCAGTCGGTTAGTTATTACTTGCCTTAAATTGTCTGGACTTCTCCGGTGGGGCCTTCAACCGTAGCATGTTTCTAGTGCCCGCCTCTGTTTCTCATGGTTAAATTAGGCTATTTGTAGAGCCAGTGGTTCTGAGAGTTTGTGGCTTACACAAATGCCGAGTTGCTTTTATGTCACTGTATACCTTATTTCCTACCTGTAATGCTGTGCTGTGTCCAGTGATCCAGTTTGTGGTTTGATATGCATTTTTAAAGAGCCTTAGTCTCCTGTGCTTCGCATTAAGTTGGACAATGGTGACATGAACGAAGGTGCCAACTGGTTCTAATAACAGTAGCCTGTTGATGAACAGAAATAGTAAGCACTCGGGGGTGTGCGGAATTCCAGCTCTCTCACAGACTCTGAGGCTACCTGTGCTATCTCTTCAGTTAGCAAAAGGTGTGACAAGCAACCTGCCTATGCCCCAACCACCACAGACCACCAGCCGCACCCCAACTACCCCGCCCAGAAGTGTAAGTATGACCCTGTCTTGCGGAAGCTGCCGGGACCTCTTCCTGGCATGCAGAAGGCTCGTTCTGTGTGTGTCTGTGTTTTTCTCTGTGGGTGTGTCTTCTCCTGTTCTTTCGAGTGGCGGGTCTTCCTTTGCAACATTTCTTCTTCTCTGCGCCTCTGGTCGCCATCACAAACTACATTAGGAAACGACAGTGAACATGTGCCCTGGCTTCTTGGTGGAGATGGTCCTCGCTCGCTTCATAAAGGGTCCTAGATTAACACCGATTCCCCCCTGTGGTGATTGGCTGTGTCACCCAGTGTCCTCTCCATATGGGGAGTGAGGGCCTGCAGACCTCTCTGTTGGCCAGCCTGGTGCTGGGAGGGAGATACTGAACTCAGCTTGGCCCTGGTCCCATTTCTTCCAGTACCCGCCACTGGTCTCTGCCCCCACCAGAGCTGGAAGGACTTGACGTGGGCTGACTGCATCACTCTGGGATTTTCTCACGGACGGGGATGACCAACTGCATCACTCCCCAGAGTCCTTCCGAGGAACTAAAAGCATAGGCATGGCGGCTGAGGGAAGAAGGCATAAGGAGGTGGACTGAGGATTGTTAAGAAGACTGCCTTTGCCCCCAGCTCTGCCCACCATAATATTGCCCCCTCTTGGTCACCGATACAAGTGACTAAGGAGTTCCCTCCTGAGTTCTCCCCACGTGACTTTGGAGATCTTTGTCCTTCTCTTCACTGCTTATCTTCCGGAAATCATGACACCCACACATGCCTTTTTACCAGGCAGGAAGAAGTACAGCCCCCCGGGTAGTAGCGTGGCCCCCTCCCTGCCCTCCTCTTTCCCTTAACCTCTTTCAACCAGACATCATCACCCACCTCAAGACATTAAAACATAATTCTGTCCCAGTCTGTCTGAACTTGGTAAATGATCCAAGATGTGATGGATCTTAGTGGTTGGCTGGAAGGTTTCTCCCAGTCAGTTGCCAGCAGAACCGGCAGACCTGGACTGCTCGATAAAGTGCTCTTCACAGACACCTCATTTGCCTCTTCCTTCAGCTTCTTCATCCATTTCTTACTCATTCACTACTCAGCTCCTTGTCTGTGTCCTTGAAGCCATCCTAGGTCTTACTCTGGCTCTGGATCCTTCAGTCACCCATAAGCTTGTCCTTACCGGGAGTCAGCGGGTCTGTGTTCCCAGGTGGACTTAACCATTCTTCTCCTTTATGATCCTCGCCCTTGGGTGGACAAGTGTGACTTGGTTATAAGTCCATTTTTCAAGTTGCCTACATATTGATAAAAGAAATCCCATTAACGGAAGTAGACTGCATGCCACATTTCGGTGTCTTTCTCCAGGGGCCAAGGTTGGACCCAGAAGTGCATGGGGTGCTTGGTGTCACTCAGTCACATAGTAAGGGTACATAGTTCTAGACACGGTGCAAGAAAGGCCTTCCTTGGCGGTACAGTACCTTTTTCACACATCTTTATTCTCTGTGAGCATGACACCCTATTGTTTTTCTAACCAGCTGTTGTTAAATACGAAAAAACAAGCTGTTCTACCTTAATACGCTGCAGACCCACAGACGCGGGGCAGTCAGCAGTGACAGTGTGTGACCGTGAGTGGGGAGGGTAGGTCAGATTGCAGGACAGTTACGCTCAGGTGCCGGTGGCCGGGCATGGTAAACACGTTGGCTTTCCTCTCCAGACCATTCCCGGAGCAGCAAATCCAGCTGGAGCAGCAGCGATGAGAAGAGGGGATCGGCACGTTCCGAGCACAACACCAGTACCAGCACGAAGAGTCTCCTCCCGAAAGAGTCTCGGCTGGACACCTTCTGGGACTAGCAGCAAATCGGGAGAAAAACCCAGACGCCAGGAAAAGGAGAAACGACAAAAACAGGAGAACAGCCACCTTCAGACTGGAGAATGACAAACCCTCAGATGGGCCTGAGCCCCCGGCGCGGGGGCTGCTACACTACAGGACGCCCTGCATCAGCTTTGACGGCGGACCGTTCACCCACATGAGCCCTGTGCGTTAGGTGTAAATAATGTACAATTTGTGGATGTCACTGAACCTAGAGGACCTTCCCCTTTTTATATTTGTATTAACTTTAACTTATAAAAAAGAAAAAAACAATTACAAAAACAAAAAAACCAACCCCAACAACAAAAAGAATGTTCTGGTGTTGGAGAAGGGATGGTCAGTTAGCCCGTACGTCACACAATGGAATGGAAGCTGGGCCCGGGGACCGCTTTCACACTCACGTCCTCATCCTTGGTTACCCAGGGGAGGGCCAGCCGTTTTCACTCACGTGTCTATACTCAGCATGCTGGGATCGGGAGTTTTGGCACAGACTCCCATGAAGCTATTGGCTCCTTTCAGCTACTACGTTACAACGTTCCTAAAACGCAAGCTCTCTGGACCAGACGGACACAGGGAGAAGCTAGTTTATTTCATGTGATTTAAATGATTCTACTCCTAAAAGGGAAAAAACACAACGTCCTTGTTTACAGAAGAGAAACAAACCCCATTTAGCTCAGTTGCAGAAGAGGCGAGCATAGAAAGTGTTAGGATCATGAACTCTGAAAAAGAGAAATCTTTGCTTTGCTTTGTGGTTCCTTTAAACACACACTCACACACTTGGTCAGAGATGCCGCGCTTCTCGGAAGCGAGGACTCAGAGGCAAGGCGCACGCAGAGGACGTTCGAGTCTGGGATGAAGCATGTACGTATTATTTATATGATGGAATTTCACGTTTTTATGTAAGCATGAAACAAAGGCAGTATGAGAGAAAGCAACACCCCGTCATGCTGTCCGTGACACTACGTATGCTGTAGAACCATTTTGTATGTGTGTAAAACAAAACGCATTGATCAAAAAGCAAAAGGTGATGTATGTATATGAGAAAATTAATTGTACGATATCATTCCAGTACGTTTTGTTGTACATTTTAGTCTCGTTTACTTTCTCTTCATTGTTAAGAGGATGCGAACTGTACAGTTTCCAGCTAGTTCCCCATATTAGAGAAGAAATAAGAGAATATTAGAAGAAAACAGGAGAGAAAGAACATTTGTGAATTGCAGTTGTCAAAAAAAAAAAAATAGCCTAGCTGGCCTTATTTGTGAAGCATAATTGCTTTTAGCATATGGAAGTATTTTTTCACATTTTCTTTGTATAAAATTTGTATTAAACTTAAATATCTTTTTGATGGTGGTGTTTCTTTGTGGCTGAGCCAGTAGACTCGCACGGTATGCTTTTTTTGGGTTTTCCCATTGCTTCCCCCACCCTTCCAATTTTTTCAGATTTCTCCACCTTTTTTTAAATTAAACTGTTTTGGAAAAACACCGTGGTCGTCCTCGAATTTGCAGTTTTCCATTTAGTCCGGTGGCTGTGTCAGATTTGCACAACCAAACCCAGAAGGGGAGGCCATGACCCCCCCCCCCGCCAGCCAGGCAGTGGCACGTGGGAGAGAATGGCCCCTCGTGAGGGCTTCCCAGGCCAGTCCTCATGAAACAGTTGAGAGAGGAGGGAGTTATCTTCCTGAGGCCAGTAGGGAGGCTGAGCTAACGGGACTCATGGACGGCAGGGGTCCCGGCCCTTTACAGGTGCCTTGGTCCATGGCTCGGCCTGGCTGGAGGTGCACAGGGTGTGAGTAGAATGAAGCCGGCTTGAAAGGCTGAGGTTTGGTTTCCTGGGCAGCAGTGTCCCTTTTCTGGAATCCAGTAGCTCCCCAGAAAAGATCTCCACAAACCACCTTCCTGTGCCAAGGGCCAAGACGTGTCATGGCCGGCAGGGGAGCTCGGCCCGCATGCGTATAAATTCATTCGTGCCAATCAGCAAACATGCGTTGCGTCAGGCACTACGGATCCCATGGCACCGTCAAGGAGTTGGGTCCCTGCCTTCACCAAACTTGCATCTCAATGGGGGCTCAGTTACTCAAGTATTACCGGGGACCTGTCATGAGCCACACGCAATTTCAGTTACTGGGGACAGATGGGGAGCAGGGCCCAGGAGTCCTGTCATGGTGGGCCTCATGTTCTTCACAGGAAGACACACCGTCTACAAATTATTTTTTGAGACGGAATCTCTGTTACCTAGGCTGGAGTGCAGTGGTGCTATCTCAGCTCACTCTCAACCTCTGCCTCACAGGTTCAAGCAATTCTTGTGCCTCAGCCTCCCGAGTAGCTGGGGATTCAGGTGCGCACCATCATGCCCGACTAATTCTTTATGTATTTTTAGTAAAGACGAAGGTTTCACATATTCCCTAGTCTGGTCTTGAACTCCTGACTTCAAGTGATCTGCCTGCCTCAGGCTCCCAAAGTGCTGGGATTACAGGTGTAAGCCAGGGCACCTGGCCTTTTGTCTTCTTTTTTTGGAGACAGAGTCTCACTGTCACCCAGACTGGAGTGCAGTGATGAGATAGCTGACTGCAGCCTCCACCTCCTGGGTTCAAGTGATTCTGCCTCAGCCTCCCGAGTAGCTGGGACTACAGGTGCCCACCACCCATGCCTGGCTAATTTTTTATTTTTAGGGTTTTCACCATGTTGACCAGGCTGGTCTTGAACTCCTGGTCTCAGGTGATTTGCCTGCCTCAGCATCCTAAAGTGCTGGGATTACAGGTGTGAGCCACCGCGCCCAGCCCCAAGTCATTTTTTTGTGAGAAGAATGTTAGCTTCCTGTTCCTGGGCATGCATGCGCGCCTTCCCTCTGTTGTCTCATTTCATCCTGAAGACCAGAGAGGGGGGTGGCAGGGGGCAAGTCATCCATTGTCTTCTTTCAGCTCCCACCTTTCTTTACTTCAGCACTCTCTGCTCCTTCAACCTGGCACCCTCTTCCGTGGCTGCCACCTGATTCTTCAGATGTTGCCTCTGAAATAGCCACATGCCCACTGGCCCCTCATGCCCTTAGTGTTTTCTTCATATCCTTGAGCAAAGGGTGTGGACATTTATAACTTTTCCTGTGTGTCCCACTTGGATGTGAGCTGGGCGAGGGAGGGGCTCTGTTCTCTGCTGTGTCCCCAGGGCTTAGACACAGCGAAGGTCATGCAGCTCCCGAGTAGCGAGCAGCACAGTGTTCAAATGCAGAGGCCACCTTGAGGTGTCCCAGTGCACCCCCATCCAGCCTCTGTTGCAATCTCCCTTAGAAGCAAAGACATCCAAGGAAGAAGTGGCTTGCTGACTCGGAGACAGAGAAATGGTTTTTGACCAGGTAAAACAGCCACATGACTCAAAGCTGAAGATATGCAAGGGTCCACAGGATAAAGCCTCTCCCCTCTGCCACCCTGGTCCCCTCCAATTCCTCAGGGAAGAGTCTGTATTTACAAACAAATGCAGAGACATTTTTCTCTGCTCCTTTTTCTTTTCTTTCTTTTCTCTTTTAAATTATTATTCTTTTTGAGACAGTGTCTTACTCTGTCACCCAGGCTGGAGTGCAGTGGTGCCATCTCAGCTTACTGCAACCTCCACCCTACCAGGTTCAAGCGATTCTCCTGCCTCAGCCTCCTGAGTAGTTGGGATTAAAGGCACCTGCCACCACGCCCAGCTAAATTTTGTATTTTTAGTAGAGACAGGTTTCACTATGTTGGCCAGGCTGGTCTCAAACTCCTGACCTCTAATGATCTGCCTGTCTCAGCCTCCCAAAGTGCTGGGAGTACAGGTGTGAGCCACTGCTTCCTGCCTCCTTTTCTACATAAATGATAGCATTTGATGCACATTCTTTGGCCCTGCCCCCTTGCCCCATTTTTTAAAAAACTCTGAAGCCTTGAGTATTGATCCATATTGGTGCAGTTCAAGAGTACCTCCATCCATTTTTAGGGATGTGATGTCTGCTATGTGGGCAGGGGATAATGCATGTGGCCAGTCCCCAGCTGGTGGACATTCAGATTGTCCCCAAACTCTGGCTACAGCAAACAGCCCTGCAGTGAGCACCATTACAAAATGACTCCCCAGGCTCCTCTTAGCTGCCCCCTGGGGTGGTTATTCCACTCTTTGTGCAGCTTGGAAAACTGTGGCTCAGGGGTTACATGAGTTTGGAGGGGGTCAGGTTTTTAGCTGCAAATAACAGAATCTACTCTGGCTAATATGAGCACTCCGATCTGCTTACTTCTCAGGCCACACTGGTGGGTCAGTGAGAGGCCAGGTAGGAGGAGAAGGACTTGAGGGTTCCGGTCTGGGTTGAGTGTTTTCAAAACGGGAAGAAGAAGAGGGAGAGGCAGTGGGGTCTGGTGAACCTGGCAGAAGCTGCCAGGTCCTTGCTGACTTCCTTTGGCAATGACCTGGTCAGGAACCGGCTCAGACCTTTTCATGCAGTCCAGCACGCTCGCCATCTGGCGGCCACAGGCAGAACTGCAGCTTGTGGAGCCATCTGGCCCTCTGGGGACAGTGAAGCACTTGGGCCAAAACCCTGCTGCATTCCAGAGACAGCGGTTCCCTGAGCTCTCTCTACGAGCTAAGTCCTGAGTCACAGTCGTGAACAAAACAGGTTCAGTCTCTGTACCTATTTATCTGATACTCTCATTGGGAAGCAATTTGATACCTGTATGCATGTAATATGATCCCAGGCGGGCTAGATGCACCGAAGGTGAAGAGGGTGAGTTGCGTAGGGAGATGGTGTGTTTGAGGGGCCTCTCTAGGGGGCTGATCGTTGAGTAGAAACCTGAAGGGGGTTTCTTTCCGAGGGGACTGCGCCCAATCATTCATTTATTTGTTTTTTGAGACAAGGTCTCACTGTCACCCAGGCTGGAGTGCTATGGCGACATCTCTGCTTACAGTGACCTCTGCCTCCCAGGCTCATGCCATCCTCCCGCCTCAGCCTCCTGAGTGGCTGGGACTACAGGCACACACCACCATGCCCAACTCATTTTTAAATTTTTTTGTAGAGACAGGGTTTCACCATGTTGCCCAGGCTGATCTTGAACTGGTGAGCTCAAGCGATCCATCTACCTCAGCGTCCCAAAGTGCTGGGATTGTAAGTGTGGGCCACTGTGCCTGGCCATCCATTTTATTTTACCTTTTTTTTTTTTTTAAAAGATGGTTCATTCTTGTTGCCTAGGCTGGAGTGTAATGGCACAATCTCGGGTCACTGCAACCTCCTCCTCCCAGGTTCAAGCGATCTCCTGCCTCAGCCTCCCAAGTAGCTGGGATTATAGGCATGTGCCACTATGCCTGACTAATTTTTTATATTTTTAGCAAACATGGGGGTTTCTCCACATTGGTCAGGCGTGTCTCAAATGACCGACCTGAGGTGATCCACCTGCCTCGGCCTCCCAAAGTACTGGGATTACAGGTGTGAGCCACCGTGCCCAGACTATTTTATATTTAATTAAATTAATTAATTAATTTTGAGATGGAGTCTTTGTTGCCCAAGCTGGAGTGCAGTGGCATGATCTTGGCTCACCGCAACCTCCGCCTCCTGAGTTCAAGCGATTTCTGGCTAATTTTTGTATTTTTTTTAAGAGACAGGATTTCACCATGTTGGCCAGGCTAGTCTCGAACTCTTAACCTCAAGTGATCCTCCCACCTCAGCCTCCCAAAGTGCTAGGGTTACAGGGGTGAGCCACCATGCCTGGCCGACTGTCCATTTTAAACTATACAATTCAGTGGTATTAATCAGAGTTGTGTTTTCCAAAGGTCAGCATTTAGTTGCTGCCTTCATATCGGGCTACATCAGAACCCCATCTATATTATTTTCTTTAGGGAAGCAAAGTTCACCCATATTCCTCCAAGTGTCGCTGATGTGGGCATGCCCTATGTGGGGCTCTGTGCTGGAGCTTTCCATGCTGTAATCCTTTGATTTTTGTAATAACTCCCTACACGAAGCAGGCACTAGTAATGGACCCATTCTCCCAATGAGGCAACTGAGGTTCAGAGAGAAGGCAGTGATTTCCTCAAGGTCACACTAAAGGTCACTGCAGAGCAGGGACTCAAACCAGTCTGCTTACTTCCCAAGCCAGTTCAGTGAGTCCTCAGACAACACTGTCCCCGTCACAACTAGCCCTGTGTGTGTGACACCGTGGTGAGTTTACAAAATGACTTCCCAGGCCCCTCTTAGCTGCCCACTGGGGTGGTTATTCCACTCTTTGTGCAGCTTGAGAAACTGAAACTTGTGGCCAGGTGCAGTGGCTCACGCCTGTAATGCCAGCACTTTGGGAGGCTGAGGCAGGTGGATCACCTGAGGTCAGGAGTTCAAGACCAGCCTGGCCAACATGATGAAACCCCATCTCCAAAAAAAGAAAACCTGAGACTCAGGGGTTACATGAATTTGGAGGGGTCAGGTTTTTAGTCGCAAATAATAGAATCTACTCCAGCTAATTTGAGCAGAAAAGGCATTTGTTGAAGGATACTGAGTTACTCACAAACCCTTGGGAGGGCTAGAAAGATGAGTTAGGAGATTGCACAGCCACCAACAATGTCCGGATTACATTGCGGGACCTTTGTGTTAGACTTCCCACATCGGCCAGGCGTGGTGGCTCACACCTGTAATCCCAGAACTTGAGAAGCTGAGGCGGGCAGATCACCTGAAGTCAGGAGTTTGAAACCAGCCTGGCCAACATGGCGAAACCCTGTCTCTACTGAAAATATAAAAATTTGCGGGGGCATGGTGGTGTGCTCCTGGAATCCCAGCTACTCAGGAGGCTGAAGCAGGAGAATCACTTGAACCTGGGAGGTAGAGGCTTCAGTGAGCTGTGATTGTGTTGTAAGCCAGTGAGTACCGAATCACCACTGAGATAAAAGCCAATTCAGAGGGTCATTTATTGCGGGGGCCATGGAGGACTTGCGTCTCTCTAACCCGTGGCCCCGAAAGGAGGGTGTCAAGACCTTTTATGCCCGTAAACCATGTTCTGGGCAGGGGTGGGGGCGAGGGGCTTTGGACATTCTGTAAACCACCTCCTGGGTGGGGGGTGGGGGTGAGGGGCTTCAGACATTCCAATTGGTACTTAAGTGGTTCACAGAAGTCAAGATAAGCATTAGTTTACACATTGCCTGGGTAGGGTGGAAATTACAGACCTTAGTTACTTATTACAAGTCGCAGGGGCCAAGATGGTGTGGGTTTGGACTGTGTGCCTGTCACATCGGGGTTACAGAGAGCAGTTTCAACAGAAAGCCGAGGTATGATTGAGGTATGCAGTTTTATGGGGCTTTTACCATGTCACAATTGCACCACTGCACTCCAGCCTGGGCAACACAGTGAGACTCTGTCTTAAAAAAAAAAAAAAAAAAACAGACAATTTCCCACATCACTTCCCTGCTGGGCTCAAACACTGCGACTTTCACTAGTGACCTGGGCAGAACCCTTCTGCCTCTTAGCCAGATTGGATTCCATACATCAGAATCACTTCCATTGCTTTCACATGTGAATGGATCTGGATTGGCTGAACCCAGGTGCCATGTGGGCACATCTGATTGACTGAGCCTAGGTCTCATGTGGGTGCATCTGATTGACTGACACTAAGTGCCGTTTAGGTGCTGTATTAGTCCATTTTCACATTGCTATAAATAACCTGAGACTGGGTAATTTATAAAGAAAAGATTTAGTTGACTCACAGTTCTGCATGGCTGGGGAAGCCTCAGGAAACTCACAATCATGGCGGAAGGCAAAGGGGAAGCAAGGCACATCTTACATGGTGCAGGAGAGAGAGTTCAAAGGGGGAAGTGCCTTACTTTTTTTTTTTCAATTCCTAGTCTGCTTTTATTTATTCACCAAATAGGGCGTGGGCCTGAGCTGACCTTACTTTGGGGGGACACTCTCGCAGCGCCAGGAGAGGGGGTGGGATTAGGTTTTTACTGCACTCCTGAGGAAGTAGAATCCTCCTCCCAGAGAGCCGAGACCCCAGGGGACAGGCCCAGTGAACCCACTCCGAGGTCCAACTCTGTCCTCCCTCTGCAATCCAGCGGAAATGGCCAGAAACGAGCTCTGGCAGCAGGTGGGCCTGACTCCAATGATGGCTTCGAGCTGCGAAACCACGGCAGTGAATTGTGAAGTTCGTGGGTAGCTGACAGGTGGGAGCAGCCTCACCAGGAGCCAAGCCCAGCCCCGGAAGGGGGCTCTAAAAATAAGTCAGACCAACGAAGCGACCCTGGGCCAAACCGCTCGGAGGTTAGGAGAAAGCTGCGCTCCAGCAGAACCCACCCAAGGCTGCTTTTAACTTCGCGCCGCTAGACCAAGCACCGCAGGGTGTTCCCACCATGGTATCAGAAACCACTCAGCACCCAAACCAGCATTAGGTCACGTCCCGTGACCACAGGGTACCACCTGTGCTGGATCACGCCACAGGGTCCCAGGCCAGTGCTCTAGGTTGTCAGAGTCTCAGAGACAGCCAACTAAGAACGGCAGCCACCATGCCTAGGGAAGAACAGACACTTCCAGCTTCTACAGAGTTCTCAGTTTAAGCTCAGAGAAGTCAAGGGGCACGGAAATAGCCAAGCCACAGGGTTAGAACCTTAATACTCGGCCCTGGCCACGAAGGGCAGATCTCAGCCTCTGCAGAAACTCCGGAGCTTCGCTACCGGAATCCATTCCGCACTGTGATCCCCTGGCTTCACCCCGAAGGCTACCAGGTCTCGAGCCTCGGTAGAACCTTTGTGTGGCTTCTCAGCTCTCCCCGCCCCCCTCTCCAAGGGCACCGAGCCTAGGACTTCCGGGCAGCTGGGCAGTTTGAAGGAGCTAGGAGGGTCTCACCCATGTGCAGAGCGCGCTCAAGAGCGAAGGCAGGCCTTACTTTTAAACCATCAGATCTTGTGAAAACTCACTATCACGAGAACAGCAAGGGGGAGGTCCGCCCCCACAGTCCAATCACCTCCCACCAGGCACCTCCTCTGATACATGGGGCTTACAATTCTAGATGAGATTTGGGTGGGAACACAGAGCCAGACCCTATCAGGAGTACTTGATTGCTGAGTCTGGGTGCCATCTGGGTGTATGTGATTGACAGTCGAGGTCACATGCCTACCTTCTAACTACAAGGGAGGCTGGGAAAGTGAAATGCAAGCCTCTTCTGGTACAGACTCATAAGGTGGGAAACTGGTCCAACAAAAGGTCTTGTGTGGACAAAACGATGACAGTACCCACTGCAGAACTGTCTCCGGTCTCCGTCAGCCAGGTCAGTTGTAGAGAGCAGAATTCACCCAACCAGTTTAAGCACCAGGCGTTAGTAAGTGTGCTGGTCAGTTCCATGCCGACCTGGCTAGGCTGGAACTGCATTTCCCAGAATCCCGGCTCCCAAGTGGTTCCCAGTTAAACTTGACCAAAAGAGGGGCTGTGTGAGATTTCCAAGACTGTAAGGAAGCCGCAGCCTCTACTGTTTCGAGGTCACTGTGATTAGATGTGGGACAGACAACTGCAGCAGTGCCAGCAAGCACCAGCTTGTCCTTGCCCTCCTCCACTCCCCATTCAGGTCATCTTCCCGACTCCTGCACATCAGCACCTGGCCCGTCACCAGCCGCTGGGCTGCAGAGGCCACAGATCCCCACTGAGAACTCTGGACTTGCCCCACGGCTTCTCAGATCACCTGCTTGGTAACTCTAGACTCCTCCTCAGATCTCCACTTCCCCGGCTCCTCCCACAATTGTATTAGGTCTAATACCCATCATTTGTGCATGACTTATCTTAAACTCATGGGCTCGATCTCACTGATACATTAACAGTATTTACAGGCCAGCCATTGTGGCTCATGCCTGTAATCCCAGCACTTTGGGAGGCTGAGGCGGGCAGATCACTTGAGGTCAGGAGTTCAAGACCAGCCTGGCCAACGTGGTGAAACCCCGTCTCTACTAAAATACAAAAATTAGAAAAATACAAAAATCCCGAGTAGCTGGGATTACAGGCATGTGCCATCACGCCCAGCTAACTTTTGTAATTTTAGTAGAGACAGGGTTTCACCGTGTTGGCCAGACTGGTCTCCAACTCTTGGCGAGCACCTGTAATTTCAGCTACTCGGGAGGCTGAGGCAGGAGAATTGCTTGAACCCGGGAGGCAGAGTTTGCAGTTAACCGAGATTGCACCACAGCACTCCAGCCTGGACGACAGAGCTAGACTTCATCTCAAAGCAGAAAAACAACAACAGCAAAAAACCGAAATAGTATTTACAGACTTACATGGAGAGCTGAAGAAACTCTTTGGGTTTGAGCTTCCAGGAATCCACTGAAGCCACCGTGCAGGACTGGGCTGCAAAAAAGCGATGCCCCGAGGCCAGAACCACGCCGGCCTCGGGCTGGTCCACGCCGGCCTTGGGCTGGTCCACACCGACGGGTGGGGTGTGCTACGTGCAATCACCTTTCTTCCCACTTAATCAGTATCAAATGCAGCTGGTGGGTGGAAACTTAAACCAGACAGCTGGCTGAAGAGAGCCCAGGGAATAAGTTTTTTGTTCTTTGTTTTTTCTTTTTTTTTTGAGACAGAGTCTCACTCTGACACCCAGGCTGGAGTGTATTGGTACGATCTTGGTTCACTGTGTCCTCCACCTCCTGGGTTCAAGCGATTCTCGTGCCTCGGTCTCCTGAGTGGCTGGGATTACAGGCACCTGCCAACCATGCCCGGCTAATTTTTGTAATTTTAGTAGAGACAGGGTTTTACACCATGTTGGCCAGGCTGGTCTCCAACTCTTGGCCTCAAGTGATCCACCCACCTCAGCCTCCCAAAGTACTAGGATTACAGGTGAAGGCCACCGCGCCTGGCCGGTTTTTCTTTAGTTCAGAAAACTACATTAGGATGGTCAGATGTTGAATAAGCCAGTTATACACGTGACTGGGGATCAAACCCTTGGCTTTGCCACCTGGTCCAGGCTCTAACCTGCCCACGGCACTCTTTTCAGATTGTGGTGTTAATGGAAAACTGCTGCCTCCCTGGACCCGCTGATAGCCTAAGCCTGGGCCAGTTGGGTACAACAAGCTTTGTTAAGACAGCTGAGTAATGACCTTGGTTCCCTTTGATGAACTGAAGGAGAAAGGAACTTCATTTACATACCCGGCATCTCCTGTGCGCCAGGCAATTTATGCACATTGCATCCTAATGACCTGCGTTTTGCAGCCAAGGACATCAGGTCCAGAGGGACTGAGGCTACACAGCTTGTGCAGAGCCAAAGCTGGACTGAAACCCAGTTTAGTGACACAAAAAATGCCTGCTCTTAACCAAGACTATATCTTTGTCATCATTGGAGAAACTTTTATATAAAAGCCACAAGTTAATTATTAACTAGAGACTTATTCTTCACTGGGCTCTGTTTCAGGTGCTGGGGACACAATTGTGGACAAAAGAGACAAGAGGTGAGGCCGGGCATGGTGGCTCATGCCTGTAATCCCAGCACTTAGGGTAGGCCGAGGCGGGCGGATCACCTGAGGTCAGGAGTTCAAGACCAGACTGGCCAACACAGTGAAGCCCCGTCTCTACTACAAATACAAAAAGTAGCTGAACGTGGTGGCGTACACCCGTAATCCCAGCTACTCGGGAGGCTGAGGCTGAGGCTTGAACCTGGGAGGCAGAGGTCGCAGTGAACCGAGATTGAGCCACTGCACTCCAGCCTGGGAGAAAGAGCGAAACTCTGTCAAAAAACAAACAAAAAACAAAAAAACAAAAACAAACAAAACCACCACCAGGCATGGTGGCTCATGCCTGTAATCCTAGCACTTTGGGAGGCCAAGGCAGGCGGATCATGAGGTCAGGAGATCAAGACCAGTCTGGCCAACATAGTGAAACCCCATCCTATTAAAAATACAAAAAATTAGCTGGGTGTGGTCGTGGGTGACTGTAATCCCAACTACTCGGGAGGCTGAAGCAGAATTGCATGAACCAGGAGGCAGAGGTTGCAGTGAGCTGAGATTGCGCCATTGTACTCCAGCCTGGGTGACTCTGTCTCAAAAAAACAATAACAGAAAAAAACCACGTGTTTGAATCATCTGTGTGTCTCTTTTTATTTTATTTATTTATTTTTTTGAAACAGAGTCTCCCTCTGTTGCCCAGGCTGGAGTGCAGTGACACAATCATAGCTCATTGCAAAGTGGCACAATCATAGCTCACGACAAGCCATCCTCCCACCTCGGCCTCCCTAGTAGCTGGGACCACAAGCGCACGCCACCATGCCCAGTTACTTAATTATTTTTGTAGGGATGGGGTCTCACTATATTGCCCAGCCTGGTCTCAAACTCCTGGGCTCAAACGATCCTCCCACCTCAGTCTCCCAAAGCACTGTGATTGCTGGTGTGAGCCACCATGTTCCACTATTGTTTTTCTTGAAATATGTAAGCCCCTTGGTTTAGTTTTTGTTTTTCCACTTTTGGTAGAAAAAATATTCTTCCACTATGAGAATAACAGCCAGCAGGTGTGTGGATCAATGGCAACCGATGCTTGACTTTGGTGTGTCAGGGAGAAAACACAGCATGGTGACGACTGTGGCGAACCGGTCAACCTGGAGAGCCCCCAAGTCAGCTCACAGGGGTGGCCTGGACGGCTGTAGCTGCTCATGTGCAAATGTAGGCCAAGGGATACACCTGGATTTTAGGGAAGTTGAACATCTACATTTTGAGTGAAATCACCCAAGTTTTATATAATCGGGTCAACGTTTGAAAAAATGAAAACATGTGAAGAGTAATAAAATGTATCTGTGGACCACATCTTGCAACCTGAGTCAAGAGAGTGCAGGGTTGGAGTCTCAGCTCTGCCTGCTTCCTGCTGTGAATCACGGGCAAGCCACGACACCTCCCGAGGCTCAGTTTTGCCCTCTGTTAAATGGGGCTTATAAAAATGATCACTCAGATGAGCTTATTTGCCAACCCTTGTTGGCAAATAACCAGTGTTTTCCAAGCCATGGGTTGTGAAATTGATTTTGCAGGTTGGGACCTACATCATTTAAAAACAGAACAGGATGGAAAATTACAGGATGTGTCATAGTCGCTTGGTAGGCATTGCTTTGTGAAACTTAGTTATACACACATACATGATATATATACACTCCTATTTATTTGTTTACTTATTTATTTAGAGACAGAGTCTTGCTGTGTCTCCCAGGCTGGAGTGGCACGATCTTGGACTCACTGCAATTGCTCCGCCTCCCGGGTTCAAGTGATTCTCCTGCCACAGCCTCCCAAGTAGCTGGGACTATAGGCGTGTGCCACCTTGCAGGGTAATTTTTGTAGTTTTAGGCTGGTCTCAAACTCCTGACCTCATGATCCACCTGCCTTGGCCTCCCAAAGTGCTGGGATTACAGGTGTGAACCACCACGCCTGGCTCACTCCTATTTATAGATACACGTTTGCATGGGCTGTACTGGGTCTGGATGTAATACGTAATATGCATTTCTTTTTGTTTTTTTGAGATGGAGTTTTGCTCTTGTTGCCCAGGCTGGAGTGTAATGGTGCGATCTTGGTTCACTGCAACCTCCGCCTTCCAGGTTCAAGAGATTCTCCTGTCTCAGCCTCCCGAGTAGGTGGAATTATAGGTGTTCACCACCATGCCTGGCTAATTTTTTATATTTTTAGTAGAGACAGGATTTCACCATGTTGGCCAGGCTGGTCTCAAACCCCTGACCTCAGGTAATCTGCCTAGGCCTCCCAGAGTGCTGGCATTACAGGCATGAGCCACCATGCCCAGCCGTAATATGCATTTCTTATTACCCCACAAGGGGGCCAGTAGGCTTCCGGGGCTGAGGGAGAGGTGGGTAGGTCTCTGTGGGCCCAGATCCCCACAGAGTAGGGTAGGGGATGCAAGTGCAAAGAGACTCCCCTGTCACCTAGGACTGGAGTTCACCAAATACCAAACACTTGGCTCTATGCCGTGGCTCATGCCTGTAATCCTAGAACTTTGGGAGGCTGAGGTGGGAGGATTACTTGAGGCCAGGAGTTCAAGACCAGCCTGGGCAACATGACAAAATTCCTGTCTTTACTAAAAACACAAAAATTAACCAGGTGTGGTGGCGTGAGCCTGTAGTTTTCTAAGGCGGCTGAGACATGAAAATCGCTTGAACCTGGGAGGCAGAGGTTACAGTGAGGCAAGATCATACCACTGCACTCCAGCCTGGGCAACAGAGTGAGACTCTGTCTCAAAACAAAACCAAAACCAAAACCAAAACCTCATACAAATACCAAATACTTAATGGTTGATTTTTTTTTTTTTTGAGACAAAGTCTTGCTCTGTTTCCCAAGCTGGAGTGCAGTAACGATCTGGGCTCACTGAAACCTCCACCTCTTGGGTTCAAGTGCTTCTTGTGCCTCAGCCTCCTGAGTAACTGAGATTACAGACGCCCACCACCATGCCTGGCTAATGTTTTTGTATTTTTAGTACAGACAGTGTTTCACCATGTTGGCCAGGCTGGTCTTGAACGCCTGACCTCAAGTGATCTGCCTGCCTCGGCCTTTTTTGAGATTTCTGATACATGGTCTTGCCTTTCTCTGTCACCCAGGCTGGAGTGCTGTGGTGGGATCATGGCTGTGGCCTCAAACTTCTGGGGCTCAAGTGATCCTCCTGCCTCAGCCTCCCAAAATGCTGGGAAGTATAGGTGTGAGCCACTGCACACGGCCCAATGGTTGAATTTAAAAATCAGCATTTGGCCAGAGCTGGATTATCATCATTCTCAAATGAACTTCTGGATATAAAAACAAATCTGGCTGGGCTCGGTGGCTCACACTTGTACTCCCAGCACTTTGGGAGGCTAAGGCAGATGGATTGCTTGAGCCCAGGAGTTTGAGACCAGCCTGGGCAACATGGCAAAAACCCATCTCTACAGAAAATACAAAAAATTAGCCAGGTGTGGTGGTGCACGCCTGTAGTCCCAGCTACTCAGGAAGGTGAGGAAGGAAGATCGCTTGAGCCTGGGAAGTCGAGGCTGCTGTGATCGCACCACTTGACTCCAGCCTGGGCAACAGAGTGAGACCCTATCTCAAACCAACCTACCAACCTACCTAACATTTCCCCCAGACAATTTAAGCCATTCTTACAATTACATTATTAAACACTGGCGTGGTCCATGTTTAAAGCTGGGCAGAGTGCAGGAACAGTGTTTCCCAGCCCTGCGGGTGGCAGGGCCATACTTGAGGTCACCACAGTGTCCATCTGCCTCCTGCAGACATTGTGTCAGCTGAGGCCACCACTGTGGTCACTGTAGAAGGTCACCTTACCATGACCTCTTGGGCCTAACATGTCATTGACGGTGCTGCAGTATCATCAGAGCAATCCCTGTAGTCCAGCGCAGCCCAAAGCAGACGCCTTCGGAATCCCTCCTTGGAAGCCTTGCACTATTGCTCTTTCCTGGTCCGACCTCAAGTGGCACCTGCGGGCGGCTGGGCCAGCTGTGGGGCCGCACTGCCCCCTGGTGGTTGCAGGTGAGCACAGCTTCTTGGGCGCTGAGCTTGCATCATGGGGCTCAAAATATTCCGGGAAAAATGCTCCAGCGTTTTTAACGCAAATTCTCCTGTTCCCAGAATGAGCCACAGGCCCGTGCATGGGTACATCTCAAAAACATTCTGAGTACAAGAAACCAGGTACCAAAGATTACGCTCTGAGTCCATTTATATGAAGTTCTAGATCAGGCCAGACTATCTTGACGACAGGAACTAGAACAGTCACGGAATGTGGATATAGACTGGGTGGGGCACGTCCAGCTGTTTGCCTGGAAACGTTTTCCATCTTGATCTGGGGGCTGTAATTATCCTGGCATAATCATATGTAAAAATAATTGAGATTTGAGATTTGTGCAATAAACTTTATATTAATTATAAAATTAAACAAAAATTTTGAAATGTATGACGGAATCCCTTGCCCAGACGCTTCATGCTGCCCCTCCTAACCATTCTCCTGACAGCAGCCGGGGTGATTTTGAGACTATCAGTCACATCACAGCACCCTCCTGTTTAAAACCTGATTGGTTTTAAGCACCCTGCTTAAAACCTTCTGATGTCTTTTCACTGGATTTAGAATATAATCCAAAATCCAAAATGAATAGAGTCCCACCAGCTCTGGCCTGGTCTTGCCCTTGGCCCCTATCACACCCACCTCCTCCAACCTTGGCCTTGGCCTCCAGCCACACCGGCTTCCTTTCTTTCCTTTGTCCTGCCTGAAACCATGTACTTCCTGCACCTCTCCTTGGAATGCTGTCCCTGGCCCTTCTTGTCATACTGGTCTCAGCTCAAATGTCACCTCCTCCAGCGAGTCCACAGCAAGCCCCGTGCTGTTCCGGGGAGTCTATGCTGCATCCCCCCAGTCCTTGCTTCTGGATTCCAGGCACTATCTGAAGTGACTTTGTACTAGGGAAGAAAGCAGCCTCCATCTTTGGGCTAACAGTACCATGCTGTGTGCCCTAAAGCTAAAATCTCAGCCAGTAAAAAGATCCTCAATATTTTACTTCCTGGACAAGCACCAAGACCCCTTTATGGTCCCTGAATGTGCCCTGGAGAGATACTGACGTTTCTGTCAAGAAGTTGTTCTTGGGACCCCTTTCAATGACTCTTTTAAAAGTTGGTTAACTTAGGCCTCCAAGATCCACCTTCTCTCTGCTGAGGCTCATAGGGCCCCTTTTCTCCTGCTGACCTCAAGGCAGATCTTGGAAGGGGCCACGGATTGGGGCTCAAGGCTGAACAAAAGCCTGTGACTGAAGTGTGTGTGCTGGTTCCCTGCTCCTGGCTGGCAAAAACCTTTCTTCATGTGGGACTGGGCGGCAAAGGCTGCCTCAGTGTCAATGGGACTGCTTTTCTAAGAACCAGCCTTTGGCATGTAATCATCACAGCAAAAAAGTAGTCAATCACCTAGGTAGTTTAATTTCAGAGTCAAGGGGAAGATCTATTTCATCCAAGATCTCCTGTGTGCATAGCTGAAATTCTACTTGTGTTTCTAATGAAATCCTACTAAAAGAAAAAAATTTCTTAATAAGTAATTTACCCTTTGTTGGACCCTAAACAGAATTTTCCCTGATAGCAGGTTTTGATGGTAGCAGGAAGGGAGAAGTGGGGAGATCATGATTATAAGCGGGTTTCTGTGTGGCAAGGCTGCTAAACAATGGCGAGTCTGGGGGATTTGGGGGATTCAGGCTATTCACATCACTGACTCTCAGTGGATGGTTGGTGTCTGGGTGGCTGCACTCCAACCTCTTTCTCCACTCCAGCAGAAGTCAACTCATCCAGTAAAGCTCCTCCACTCATTCTAGAAGAAACCTAAGCTGGCAGATGACAGTGAGGCTGACTCAGATATTTTAGGCAACATTAAAGATTCTTCACTTCCATTCCACTCTTTATCCATCTAACTGTCACACTTCATTTCCATTTAGCTTTCCAACCACCTGCCCATTAAACTTTCCTCTCACCCACATATCCAGCCATCATACACCACTGATCATTCCATCCATCTACCCATCCAAACAACCCACTCATTTATCCACTAACTCACCCACCTAACCATCTATCCATATTTCCATAAAACCACCCAACCATTCACTCATCCAAACCACCATCTATTCATTCATCTCACCACACAACTATTTGGTTATTGATCTGGTCATCTATCCAACAATCCACCTGTTCATCCAAATACCCATGATCTATCCAGCTATCTATCTAGTCATCCCAAATACGTATCCGTTCATTCATCTATCCATCTTCCAGCCACCCAATTACCCACCCACCTTCCAATTAATCATCTACCCACCTACTCAACGATTTAACCATCCATTTTATCCATTTGTCCAAATGGCCATTCACCCATATTATCATCTATCTGGCTGTGATTCCATTAATATTTCCATCCTTCATTCTATCCCATCTATAATGGCATTCTACTTCGTGTCAGGCTACTTTGATTCTGTGGATATAGAGAAGAAACCAACAGTACTTACCCCCTGAGAAGCTCAGAGTCTACTAAGGGAGTCTATCTGACCCTTGGTGCTGGCTTTTTAAAAAAAGTTGAGACAGGGTCTTGCTCTGTCACCCTGGCTGGAGTGCAGCAGTGTGATCATGGCTCACTACAGCCTCAACCTCCTGGGCCCAAGGGACCCTCCCATCTCTGCCTCCCAAGTAGTTGGGACTACAGGTGCATGCTATACGTGTGGCTAATTCTTGTATTTTTTGTCAAAGTGGGATTTCACCATGTTGCCCAGGTTGGTCTCAAACCCCTGGGCTCCAGCGATCCACATGCCTTGCCCTCCCAAGGTGTTGGGATTACAGGCATGAGCCACCATGCCTGGCTGGTGATAGTTTTCTAGTCATCAGAGATTCTAGCTCTGAGACTCCAGTTGCAGAGATCTCCATCTCCCATGGCATGGGTCAGCTGACTGATCATTCAGGATTTTACCAACAGTAATATGGAAGGAGCCTCTATTTCTGCTTAGCATCCAATCAGACAGACCCAGGTCCTGCCTGGTCCGCTATGGGTAGTGACAATACTCCAGATATCTTCAGAACTTCTCCAGATGTCCCACCTTGCCCCTTACACTGGATCCTTCACTCATGCCCTATCCACTGGAAAGTGAAGTCCTACGATTGGAATGGAAGTCAGTTGCATTTTCCAGCCTGTCCCTCAATTCCTCCAATTCTTTTAATAAAAGCTGATTTTTTTCCCTTGTAGGTTTGGCTTCTTCAACTTGCTGTTCAGGACAGAATCCAACCCTAAATCCCAGCTCTATGGGTTGCCTAAGCCTCAGATTTGGCCAATGAGGCACAGTCCTGGGGCTTTTGCTGCACCTGCTGTGAAGAAGGCGCTCTCCTTCTGTCTGCGTGGTTTTGCTGAAAGACTCTTGGAGCCATCTTTGCCACACAGGGAAGAGCTTGCCTGAGAATTAAGGCCACATCACCTGAATCCAGAAAGATACCACCTAAAATGGTATAGAGAAAGCCATTTCATCACCTGAATCCACACAGATACCACCTAAAGTTCCTGGAGACACTTGTCCCTGTGTCCTTCCTCCCTCCCTCCTTCCCTCTCTCCCTCTTTTTCTCACTCTTCTTCCTCCCTTAAGCCACCCCATTTTTCTTGGCTTAAGCCAGTGTGAGTTGGATTTTATTCTTTTGCAACTGATAAAGTCCTTAAAAAGGTCAACACATTTGGAAGCCTCAAGAGTGGCAATAAAGTAACCACACCCTACCCCACTTCAAAATGTAAACGTGGTTTTATTTAATGCCTTTTATCCATCACAAAGCACCCACTCCTTCCCAGCATCCCCCTCTTCCTAGAAAACAAGATGCAGCGTAAGGCACGCACATGGTCCACATGACGTCAAGTAGGGTCTTTAAAAACAAAATAAGCAACAGTCTTCCCAACAGCTCGAACTGCCTCCCTCTCTAATGTTCAAAGAATGATTGTCCCCCCAAAGCGCAACTTGAGGAAGAGAGTGCTTACATTAGAACTGTGAACCACCCACGTGCCAGTTCAAAAAACCAAACCAAACCAATGACTAAGAAACCCAGCCACACAGGTACAATAGCAAAACTCCGGAGTAATGAGACTAGTCCATAAATTAAAAAGAAGACAAAACAAACCTGTCCCCTCCTCATCCAGCCCTCCCCTACGTCGGCAATTCCTTGCTTTTGTTCTGTGAGTCGTGTAGAAGAGTCTAGACTCCGAGCCAGCCCTTTGCCCCAAAGTCAAATAATCCAAAGCCAATGCCGGGTACTTGGCTTCTCAGAACCCTCGTTTGGACTGATCACGGCTTTGGAGATGGTCACTGGACATGTCCTGTGGGTGGTGGGGCCCCTGGCTGGTGTCCAACATCTGGGTCTCTGGAGTTCTCGGCAGGGAGGTGGGGAAGGCGAGGGGGTCTGGGGGTGAGATGGCCGGTGGAGATGCTGCCGATCCTGCTATAAATACTCCAGCTCCAGGGCGTGCCTCAGTGCCTCCAGGTCCGCGTGGCAGGATATCCGCCAGAAAGGCATGTTGTGCTGAAACACAGAACACCAGCCACAAGGTTATGGCCCCGCCCCTGCCCCCGGGTCCCACGTCCGTGGTTAGAGGGCCATGTGAGACCTCAACCCAGTTAAGTCTAGCATGTGGGGACTTCCCAAACTATGAGGCTCTTGACGTTGCTGGCAGACCCACATCTGGCCAGTACCCAGCACTACGGCCGACCATGTCTATCCACTCACAGCCTGCTCCGACGGGCTCATCCAGCACTGCCCAGCGTGTTCCCTGCTTGCCCCTCTTGCCTCCATTGGTCCCAGCGTGGTCTTAAGTGGTGCACTGACATGGTGTTAAATTGCACAGTGGGAAAGCAATTCTTTTTAAACATTTGTTCTTGTCTGGGCACTGTGGCCCATGCTTGTAATCCCAGAACATTGGGAGGCTGAGGCAGGAGGACTGCTTGAGGCCAGGAGTTGGAAGCTGCAGTGCTCTGAATCTGTTGCTTCAAGCAAAAAGTCATAGCTAGGTGCTGGAACTCCCCCCTAACATTTGACAGTCTCCACTGTGAACAGAGCTGGTCTTGGAGTCTTGAGCAGGTCACGGTAGCTAGCCAGGTCAGGATGACACTAATCTGCTTTCTTCACAGCTTTTATCTTTTCCTTCTTTTTACAGCAGGTGCTACTTGCTTCAAGTTATTGTCATGATGTTGAGTTTTCATTTCTTTTTTTTTTTGAGACAGGGTATATCTTTGTTGTCCAGGCTAGAGTGCTGTGACATAATCTCTGCTCACTGTAGCCTCAACTTCCCAGGCTCAAGCGATCCTCCCAGCTCAGCCTCCCGGGTAGCTGGGACTACAGATGCACGCCACCACATCTGGCTAATTTTTGTATTTTTTGTAGAGATAGGGTTTCACCATGCCCAGGCTGGTCTCAAACTCCTGGGCTCAAGCGATCCATTCACCTCAGCCTCCCAAAGTGTTGGGAATAAGGCATGAGCCATCATGCCCAGCTGAATTTTCTTTCACTATTTTTTTAAATTTTATTTTAGAGATGGAGTCTCACTTTGTTGTCTAGGCTGGAGTGCAGATCATGGCTCACTATAGCCTTCAGCTCTTGGGCTCAGCTGATCCTCCTGACTCAGCCTCCTGATATCCAGATAAACAGGAAAAAGGGTGCAGGACAAACTGTATATATAATTGTATATACATGTGTATATGGAAGAATGAATGCTGGGGTTTCTCAGTAGTTTAAAAGATAATAAATAAGACTACTCATCTTATTTATGCTTGGCCTGTTCTGTAGTTTCTAAACAATTCCCAGAAGCAGAAAACCATCTCCTATGGGAACAGCCCTCATCTCTGCCTTCTCACTGCCCCAGCATTCCCACCCTGCCCTTATCCTGGCCAAGCCTTCCTTTCTTTGCAAGGATGGATTCTGGTTGCCACCTGGCCAATCCTGCCCTCTTTAAAGAGTGTGGCTCACACCTGTAATCCCAGCACTTTGGGAGGCCGAGGTGGGCAGATCACCTGAGGTCAGGAGCTTGAGACCAGCCTGGCCAACATGGCAAAACCCCGTCTCTATTTTTGTAATCTACTAATTACAAAAATTAGCTGGGCGTGGTAGCTCACACCTGTAATCCCAGCTACTTGAGGCTGAGGCATGAGAATCGCTTGAACCTGGGAGGCGGAGGTTGCAGTGAGTGGAGACACACTACTGCACTCCAGCCTGGGTGACAGAGCAAGACTCAAAAAAAAAAAAAAAGAGTATGATTCATTTTTCTGAGAGAAAATGAGCAAAGGTGAAAGAAAGAGAATGTTCCAGCTGCCTCTACCCCAGGCTTAAAGGCTCCAGAGTGCCAGTGGATTCATCACTCGTGGAGAGGTGGAAACAAATGACCCATAAAGTGGAGATATTAACAACACTGTCAGCAGAAACCGTTGAAGCCCCTGGTCCTGTGGCCGTATTTCACACCGCTCAGGTGTCCGGCAGCCTGGGCTAATGCCTTCCATTCGTCAGCTGAGAGAGCTGTGGGTGGACAGCGTTTCTCACTAATGCGCTGGGGCTTTTGCCTCGACACTGGCAGACGGACTTTTATGAGAGTTCCGTGTGTGGCGGGTGTGTATCTAGTCTTCTTTGGTGGACTCTACTCTGGCCTGACTGGCTCAGGGGTGAAAACCAATTGTGTTGAAACTGGTAAGTCCGTCCCCTCCCTGTCAGGCATTTGGAGCAAGGCACAGGTAGGTTTGTGTCAGATGTGTGACCTTAGGCAGATTAATTAACCTCTCTGAGTCTCAAATTCTGTCCTCTATACAATGGGGTGTGGCCGGGCACATGCCTGTAATCCCAGCTTTTTGGGAGGCCAAGGTGGGCAAATCATTTGAGCCCAGGAGTTTGAGGCCAGCCCAGGCAACATGGAAAAACCTCATCTCTACAAAAAAAAAAAAAAAAAAAAAAATACAAAAAATTAGCCAGCCATGGTGGTGCCTGCCTGTAGTCCCAGCTACTTGGAGGCTGAGGTGTGAGGATCAGTTGAGTCCAGGAGGTAGAGGCTGCAGCAAACCAAGACTGTGCCACTGCACACAAGCCCAGGTGACAGAGTGAGACCCTATCTCTAAAAAAAAAAAAGGGATGCAATGATACCCACTTTGTAGGAGTTTTTGGAGGACTGACTACCAACCAGGATGGTGTTAGCAATCAAGTTATGGTGGTAGGCCGGGTGCCATGTAATCCAGCACTTTGAAAGGCCAAGGCAGGTGGATCATAAGGTGAAGAGATCGAGACCATCCTGCCCAACATGGTGAAACCCGTCTCTACTAAAAATATAAAAATTAGCTGGGTAAGGTGGCAGGCGCCTGTAGTCCCAGCTACTCAGGAGGCTGAGGCAGGAGAATCACTTGAACTCGGGAGCCAGAGGTTGCAGTGAGCCAAGAGTGAGCCACTGCAGTCCAACCTGGCGACAGAGCGAGACTGTCTCACAAAAAACAACGGAAGTTATGGTGGTGAAGGGCATGGGGTTAGGGCAGCACCTCAAGATGCCAGCCACAGCCGGCCACACAGCGGTGTGACTGACCCTGCCAGCTGCCTTTTAAGATCGTTTCTCCCCTTCTCTCTCAGAAGCAGCTCCCATTTCTTAGCGGGGCTCACGGTGGCGGCTGCTAATAGAGATGACATCTCCTGGGAAAGGGGAGGAGCCTTCTAGGTGGAGGGAACAGTGCCTGCAAAGCCTTCCAAGCTCCTCTCTTCCGAGGCCCTCTCCCAGGACCCCAGGGCTTCCCTCTTCTTCTTGGTTTCATCTGCTGAGACCCTACACATTTTTGCATTTCCTTGGGATTTGCTGCCAGGCAGAGATGGGGGAAACCAGGTCCCCCCAATTAAGCTCTGTGACATTAACAATCCACTTCCCAGGCCTCCGGGTGGGGGGTGGCAGCCTCTCTGGGGTGCTGTTGACAGGTCCAGACCCAGGACTTTGGCAGCTGTTTCTTTTCCAAGAACAGAGATGTGGCCACCAGAACCCCCTGCCCTCTCCTCACGGGCCCGAGATCACAAATGCAGGATTTTCTTTTTCATTAGCTTAATGCTGTCTTTATTAACTGGGAAGGGTTCCTGGAACATATGATCAGTAAGTATTATATAAAATGCACGCACGTGCACTGGCCCCCCACCAGCCTGCCCCACTGGAGCGTCTCTGGGCTCCCAAGCAGTTGTCCCAGAAACAATCCAGGGCTACCAGGGGCGGCAGCCAGAGGCAGAGAGGGGGATTTGTAGAAGGAAATTACTCAGGATGCTTCTGCGATTTGCAAGGAGCCTGGGAAGGAGGACCCAGCCAGCCACAGGGAGGGGAGGAAATCGTGGAAGGAGTCCTTGAAGACCACGAGGGGCACTCACAAGAGCAGGAAAACGCAGTCTGAGAAGCGGAAGAAGTACCTTTTTCGCTCCTTGCTCCTCTTCCACACCATCACCGATCACCACGTAGACAGCTTTTCTGCCGAATCTCTGCATTATCCTCTCGAAGCAGCTCTCCTTCCCTGCACGCACACAGGAAAGAAAGAAAAAGGGCTCTGTGAGGACCCAGGACTGCAGCCAATACCCGCCCATTAAGAGCTCGCCGCCTGCAGCTGTGCTCCCAAGGGCCCGGTATGAATCACCTCGTGCTTGCGCAAACTTCTCAGGTGAGCACTGTTATCATTCCCAAGGATGATGACAGCTGGAAACACAGCAAGGGTAAGTAGCTTGCCCAGCGCAACACAGCAAGAGGCGGCAGCAAGGGGGTTACAGCAGGCGCCAGAGTATCTGCAGCTGCCTGATGGAGGAGTGGCGACGGATGCGCACCATTTGAATGCACTTAATGTCATGTGCTGGAACACTTTTTTTTTTGAGACAGAGTCTCGCTCTGTCACCAGGCTGGAGTGCAGTGCCGAGATCCTGGCTCACTGCAACTTCCGTTTTCCGGTTTCAAGCAATTCTCCTGCCTCAGCCTCCCGAGTAGCTGGGATTACAGGCACGCTCCACCAGGCCCAGCTAATTTTTTATACTTTTTAGTAGAGACAGGGTTTCACCATGTTGGTCAGGATGGGCTTGATCTCTTGACCTCGTGATCCGTCCGCCTTGGCCTCCCAAAGTGCTGGGATTACAGGCGTGAGCCACCGCGCCCAGCCTATTTTTTGAGACACAGTCTGGCTCTGTTGCCCAGGCTGGGGTGCTTTGGTGCCATCTGGGCTCACTGTAACCTCCACTTCGGGGGTTCAACTGATTCTCCTGCCTCGGTCTCCTGAATAGCTGGGACTACAGGCATGCGCCACCACACCTGGCTAATTTTTGCACTTTTTAGTAGAGACAGGGTTTCACCATGTTGGCCAGGCTGGTTTCAAACTCCTGACCTCAGTGATCTGCCTGCCTCGGCTTCCCAAAGTGCTGGGATTATAGGCATGAGCCACCGCGCCCAGCCATCTTAACCATTTTTAAGTGTATAGTGCATGGCCTGAATTACTATAATTTTAAAATCAAAAGGCACTTTTATATAGTGTTTGGGCATAGAACTTCAGTAAAACCAAAACTGCTCTAAGAAAATGCTGCCAAAGTACTATGTTCATTTTCTTTTGCTGTAGAGAAAAAAAAAAATGGAAAAAGCTTCTAATGAAAACTATCTTGGCATGGTGGCTCATGCCTGTAATCACCGCACTTTGGGAGGCTGAGGTGAGAGGATTGCTTGAGGCTGGGAGTTTGAGGCTGTGGTGAGCGGTGATCTCACCACTGCACTCCAGACTGAGTGACAGTATGAGACCCTGTCTGAAAAAAAAAAGTCTTAACTAGATTTATTTTGTATTATTATACATTCTTAGGTGATATAAGAATGAAAAAAATCAGCCCCCTGAAGAAAACCAATTATTTCTCGCCATGAAAAGATAACTGATGATAAACAAATGATGCTGTTAATTTCTAGTTATTAAATTCTCTTACCTGATGAAAGCTCTGAGCCTAGACTTGTTCTCCTTGTGAATAAGGAAGATTAGTAGGTATTAGAGAGGTGTTAAAGACAGGTTAGCACTAAATCGAGACTCTCTCCTTGAAAGAGAATTAAGAAAGACTATGCTTTTCTCTCTGTGGTTCCAGGTTTGATTCAAAGTTATTTGATGAACAAGGTTGTCTGATGTACCACCTAAGTTACAATCATCTCATGTACCATGCTGTAGTGGGAACTGTTTTTCTTCCTTAGTAATAGAATTCCATGAGCTGGGTGCATCATCACTCAGCTATGGACTACATTTCCCAGCTTCCCTGGCAGCTCCTTGTGGCCATGTGACTAAACTGTGGCTGACAGAAGGTGAGTAGTACGTAATGTGCATAGCTTCTGAGCTTGGCCTTCAAATATCAGACCCGCTAGAATGACCATGTGCTGGAACTCTGATTTGACCCCATACATGAGAATAAAATCATAAGAGATGGCGGAAAAATAAAATGGGAGAGACCTGGGTTTCTGGATGGCTTTGAGGTCAGGGGCACTCCACCAGCCTGGATCACCTACCTCTCTTCTGTTCTATGAGGGAGAAATCAGCTTTGGCTCTTTTTGCTAGCCCTTGCATTTTGGGGTGTGTTTGTTACAGCAGCTGTGCCTGTATCTGCACTCATACAGACACTCTGGAAAACTGTGGTCCTAACCAATTTCTTTAGACGCAGAGGTCAAGCAAGGCATGTGGTCTACGAAGCCTTCTTTGGGGATCTGAGTCATGGCCATGGGCAAATTCCATCAACTTCCCCAGGGAAGGAAACCTGAAATATCCCATTCCCAGGATGGAAAGCTAACCCTGCCCTCCATCCCTGCATCCCCCCTGCCCGCCGTGGTCTGGCTTCTCCCTACCTGTCTTGGTTGCACTGTAGATGTTCTCAATAGGAAACACAGACCCCAGTCCATATAGCAGGACTTTGGCCAGGGCAGGAATTAGTTGAGTGGTGGTGACCAGCACATTGACACAGTTGGGCCTAAGGACAAAGGAGACTGTGGATCAGAACTCAGAGGGACCACAAGGCCAGGCCTCCTCCTGCTGCATCAGCCTGGAGTCGGCTGGAAATCTGGTAGCCTTGGTGGCTATGGCTATCTTCATGGTTCAGGCCCAAGGGTTCTCCAACTATTCCTCTCTTTTAAGCCTGAAGCTGCCTGACAGAGTGAATTGTATATGGGGGGAGGAATACTTTTCTTATTCAAAAAAGCAAATGCTTAGGTGGGGTGTGGTGGCTTACGCCTGTAATCCGAGCACTTTGGGAGGCCAAGGCGGGTGGATCACGAGGTCAGGAGTTTGAGACTGGCATGACCAACATGGTGAAACTCCGTCTCTGCTAAAAATACAAAAATTAGCTGGATGTAGTGGCAGGTGCCTGTAATCCCAGTTACTCGGGAGGCTGAGGCAGGAGAATCACTTGAACCTGGGAGGCAGAGGTTGCAGCGAGCAGAGTTCGTGCCACTGCACTCTGGCCTGGGTGACAGAGCGAGACTCTGCCTTAAAAAAAAAAAAAAAGCAAATGTTTATTGCAAGGGCCATATACTTAAATAGTTGCAGGTAATGTAAATGAGCCATATGGAATACTGTAGGACAACAGGGAGAGGTGGGGACTGGGGTAAGCTGGAGCCTAGATGCCAGTTCTTATCCTTTGAGAGAATCCAGAAACCTGGAAGCCTGCTGGGCCCTGAAAAGTCTCTGCATCTGTTAGCTCAGCTATGCTACAAGGTGTCCACTGAGCCTTACGCACTTAAGCTTTATTAAATATTTGGGCTGGGCACAGTGGTTCACGCCTGTAATTCCAGCACGTTGGGAGGCTGAGGTAGGTGGATCACTTGAGGTCAGGAGTTCAAGACCAGCCTGGTTAACAAGGTGAAACCCCGTCTCTATTAAAAAAACAAAAATTAGCTGGGCATGGTGGTGGGTACCTGTAAGCCCAACTACTCAGGAGGCTGAGGCAGGAGAATCACTTGAACCTGGGAGTTAGAGGTTGCGGTGAGCTGAGATCACGCCACTGCACTCCAGCCTTGGTGACAGAGTGGGACTTTGTCTCAAAAAAAATTTTTTTTGGAAAGTGTGCAAGTGAGAATTTGAGGAGTCCTAGTCTCCCAAGTATGGAGCCAAAACTTTACTGGGAGAAAGTTCAGTGGCACAGAGGAAAACGGGGGCTGCCACTTGCCGGGAGTTGATGAGGTTTAGTGCCTTCAAGGAGTGGGTCAGCCAAAGGTCTGTGAGAGCTTCCAGCTCGGCTCGGAGCTGTAGCCAGGTCTCCCTTTTGGGAGCTCCTATCAATCCTGTGGACAAAGGAAATAAAGATGTAGTCATCATATTAGAAAGATCTGGGGGATGAAGGTAGGGAACAGGAATCTAGTTACTGTACCCTGAGGGTTAAAATCCGATGCCACTCAAAATAAACTTCAATCCAGCAGCTTCTCTTAATCTTATCCTGAGATCAGCAGATTGATCGATTAATCCATTCACTGAGTGATCCACCCACTCATCCGTCCATCCATCCATCCACCTACCCAATATTCATCCATTCATCCACCTACCTACCCACCCACCTATCCACCCATCCATCCACCAATATCCATCCATCTGTCTATCCATCCATCCATCCATCCATCCACCTACCCACCTATTTACCCATCCATCCATCCACCCAATATCCATCCATCCATGCATCCACCCACCCAGCTATCTACCCACCCATCCATCCACCTAATATACATCCATCCATCCACCTATCCACCCATCTATCCACCCAATATCCATCTATCCACCCAATATCCATCTATCCATTCATCCATCCATCTACCCACCCACCTCTCTACCCATCCATCCATCCACCCAATATCCATCCATCCACCCACCTATCTACCCATCTATCCACCTAATATCCATCCATCCATCCATCCATCCATGCATCCACCCACCCACCTATCCACCCAATATCCATCCATCCATCCATCCATCCACTCACCCACCTATCCACCCATCCATCTACTCAATCATCCATCCATCCATCCATCTACCCTGACTTCCATCCATCCATGCATCCAACAAAAAATTCAGGAGTGTCTTCTAGGTGCTTGATATTGTAATAGGCACTGAATGCACAGATATGAACAAAAATATGCAGATTATAGAGCTTATATTATGGTGGAGACAAGGAATTAATAATAAAAAAAATAATGAACATTTTTGAGTGCTTATCATGTGCAGGGCTCTGCTTGTAACATGATTTATTTCATTCTCACAATGACCCTAGAGGTGGACACCATTTTTATTTCTGTTTTTTTTTTAGGTGAAGAAGCAGGCTTTGTGATGTTGACTGACTTAATCACCATAGGGGGAAAATAATGGATAAAGGTCGGGCACTCAGGCAGCTGACTTCCAGAGCCACCCCATGGGTATTTCTCAGCCTGCTATTCTCTCAGCCTTCAGTAACTTTAAGATAACGTTCAAAGCCCCCAGCAGCATGATCCTGGCTCTGCTGAGTCTCATCTCCCCACTGTCTTTCCATTCTAGCCCTGGAGGCCTCTTGTTGGTTTCCCAAAACACCAAGTGACCTCCTGCCCCAGGACTTTTGCATACCTCATTTCAGAACCTGGACCACTCTTTTTATCTCATCTCCTGCTTTTGCCTGGTTAAATCCTTCACACTCTGCATTTAGGCCTCATCTTTTTTTTTTTTTTAGACAAAGTCTTGCTGTGTCACCCAGGCTGGAGTGCAGTGGTGTGATCATGGCTCACTGCAGCCTCGGTCTCCTAGGCTCAAGCAATCCTGCACTCCTCCCACCTTAGCCTCCTGAGTAGCTGGAACTACAGGTGCCTGCCACCATGTCTGGCTAATTTTTGTGTTTCATGGAGGTAGAGTCTTGCTATGTAGCCCAAACTGGTCTTGAACTCCTGGCCTCAAGCAGTCCTGCCTTTACAGGTATGAGCCTTCGTATCCTGCCTCGAGGCCTCGTCTCAAATGTTGTTTATTCTGGAAGGTCTAACCTGATCTCTGCAGGCTGGGTCAGGTCCCTCTAGTATACATTCTCCCAACACACGGTAGCTCTTCTTCAAAGCACTTCTCACAACTAGAATTTTAAGTGTATCTGTGTGACAATGTGTTTGGCGTCTGCCTTGGCCATTAGGCTGTTCACTCTATGAGGGCAGGAACCAAGTCAGGCTTGTTCGCCACCGCAGCAGCCTCTGTAGCGCGGGCTAGCCTGTGCTTGGTGCCGAATCAGTATTTGCTGAAGGAAGAATGAATTCATTAGGACCAAATGCTGCCTGAGCCGGTGGTATTTAGACATCATCTTCTGTACATAGAAGACCCCCATGTCCAAACTCCTCCCTGTGGGCTGCAAGGCCCTGAGTCATCTGGATGCCACCAGCTCTCTCACCCTGTCCTGGACCATGTGCCCCCTTCGCTCCAGCCATGCTGGCCTTCTTTAGCTTTCTGAAACGTGTCACACTCTTTTGGTATCAGAGACTTATTTGCTGTTTGCGGTAGACACTGTTAGTTGTCATCCACTATCCATTTTTCTCACTTGTAATTAGTAAAAATATAAATACAAAAGGATCTTCTCATTAGTAATAAGAATCCTGATTTTGGTTGGGTGAGGTGGCTCACACCTATAACCCCAGCACTTTGGGAGGCTGAGGTGGGAGGATTCCTTGAGCCAGGAGTTTGAGACCAGCCTGGGCAAGACAGGAAGACCTCGTCTCTACAAAAAATTTAAAAAATTAGCCAGGCATGGTGGCTTGTGCCTGTGGAACCAGTTACTCTGGAGGCTGAGGAGGGAGGATTGCTTCAGCCTGGGAGGTCAACGCTGCAGTGAGCCGAGATTGTGCCACTGCACTCTAGCCTGAGAAACAGAGCGAGACGCAGTCTCAAAAAATAAATAAATAAAAAGATAGAAGGGGCCAGGCGTGGTGGCTCATGCCTATAATCCCAACACTTTGGGAGGCCAAGGCAGGGAGATCAGCTGAGGTCGGGAGTTTGAGAACAGCCTGACCAACATGGTGAAACCCCGTCTCTACTAAAAATATAAAAATTAGCCAGGCGTGGTGGCGGGCGCCTGTAATCTCAGCTACTCAGGAGGCTGAGGCAGGAGAATCACTTGAACCCGGGAGGCTAAGGTTGCAGTGAGCCGAGATTGTGTCACTGCACTCCAGCCTAGGCAACAGAGTGAGACTCTGTCTCAAAAAAAAAAAAAATCAATCTCTATCTATCTATCTATTTATCTATCTATCTATAAAAGAATCCTGGTCTCCTAACGCCGTAGAGTACTTGGCCAGCTCTGGAATGTCTATAGCTCTCGTATATAAGAAAAAAAATACATTCCATTGTTGTTTTTTGTGTTGTGTTTTGGCTGGTTGTTCTTTTACCTATGCAGTTGAATGTAGGCTGAACTGATAGACTCTTCACCTGTACTGGTCATCCCCCAGCTCTGGGCGTCTGATTATCATCATTAGAATCTCATTTAGAATATTTAGAATACTGAATTCAAATATTGCTTCCTGAGAGATGGACTCTGGATCTACCATTCCAAGTGTCCCCTGGTCACCCCTGCCCACGCTGGGCTCTCTGCTACATTCCTCTGTTTCCTCTATGGGCATGATCATTCTCTAAAGTGACTGAATTAAGAATTTCAAGCTGGGCACAGTGGCTCACGCCTGTAATCTCAGCACTTTGGGAGGCTAAGGCAGGTGGATCACTTGAGCTCAGGAGTTTGAGACCAGCCTGGTCAACATGGTGAAAACCTGACTCTACTAAAAATATAAAAATTAGCCAGGCGTGGTGGCCTGCTTCTGTAGTCCCAGCTACTTGGGAGGCTGAGGCAGGAGAATCATTTGAACCTGGGAGGTGGAGGGTACAGTGAGCCGAGATGGCACCATTGTACTCCAGCCTGGGTGACAGAGCGAGACTCCGACTCACACACACACACAAAGAATTTAAGTGATTTGCTCACTTGTTGTGGTCTGTTTTCTCCACCCATTGAATATAAACTCAGGAAACAGGGACCTTGTTTTCTTTGTTCACCTCTGAGTCCACAATCTAGGCCTTTGATGATGGACACACGGATGAATGAATGAATGAATCTTCTTACTGCTCCATGTCCCATATTCTCAGTAGTCTATAAACTCTTGAAGAACACATGACCTCTGGTTTTCCTCTCTCTCTGCACCTTTCCCAGAGACCCTTAGCTGGAACCCTCAGTAACAATACAAACTCACAAGAATTCAGCACTTTTAAGTTAACAAAGGGCTTCCCACGTGCTGTAGCTGACTGCCCAACCACCCGACTTTGCTCCACGCCAGGAGATGTGCTTCAAGCTGTTTCCTTGGCTTTTTCCTCCAAGCTTGGCCTCCTTCCCACCTTCCCCAGGTAACCACAGCGCCACTTAAGGAGAGCTTATGCGTGTCAGACGCCATTCTGAGCACCTTCCTGTGTGAATTCCCAACATCCTGGCATGAATCCTAGAAGCTGGGCAGCATCAGTGGCCCCATTTTACACACGAGGAGGAAACTGAGGCACAAGGAGGTCAAATAACCTGCTCAGGGCTACACAGGAAGTGATACAGGGAGGAATGACATCAGGGCAAGGCCCCTGATTCCAACCCCTGCCTCCTAGATGGTGACTTACTAAGTATTTTCTCTAGCCTGTATTTTGCAGAAGTTTTTCTTCTGAGCGCACCTTTTTTTTTTTTTTTTTTCTGAGACAGAGTCTTGCTGTGTCGCCAAGGCTGGAGTGCAGTGGCGTGATCTCAGCTCACTGCAACCTCCGCCTTCCAGGTTCAAGCAATTCTCTGCCTTAGCCTCCCAAGTAGCTGGGATTAGAGGCACGTGCCACTACGCCTGGCCAATTTTTGTATTTTTTAGTGGAGATGGGGTTTCACCATCTTGGCCAGGCTGGTCTTGAACTCCTGACCTCGTGATCCACCCGCCTCAGCCTTCCAAAGTGCTGGCATTACAGGCGTGAGTCACTGTGCCCGGCCTACCTTCTAAAACACTTGGAACCGTGGAAATCTGTGGTGATCCCCAGGCTGGAAGCCGCGGCCACGCACCTGGCTAGATCTGTGATGCAGGAACAGCTGGGGAAGGGAAGGGGATCGGCATGCCGCCAGCTGTGGGCTCCTCACCAGCTGACAGCTCGGGTGATCTCCCCTCAGCTGTGGGTGAGCAGAGCAGCCTGACAAAGCCCTGGCATTTCCCGGGCCTTAACCTGGATGGAGAGCAGATGCTCTCTGTTGGCCACCTCCATCCCTGTCTCCCCTAAGCAAGCCCTCCCGCTCCCCTCCTCCCTCCATTCAGGGTTGGGTATGCAGGCAGCGCCCAACCTGCCCAGAGCTTGCCGCTTCACTCCTGCAATCAACACACTCACATCCGAGAGGCCATCAAGTGTGGCCCTGAAGGGCAGAGGTGGTGGAGTCGCCCGGCCTGGGACGCCACTGTGGCTCTTCTGCCTGGGCTGTGTGACACTGGGCAGGATACTTAACCTCTGTAATGTCAGTTTCTGCTTTCGAGCAACACAGATGATAAAAACATTTACTTTACAGGGATGCTGTGAAGAGTAAAGGAGCTATGCCATGACAACAGTGGCAAAACTGGCAGAGTAAGTGCTCCGTAAACCTTAGCTACTGCCAGGACTGCGCTCAGCATGTGGGCTGGATTAGAACCGCAGCCATGAACACGACGGAAAGTCTGTCCTGAAGAACTGATGGGAAAGCTACCAGAGAAAGTGGAAGACATAGAACCTGAGGCTCCCAAGCAAAACTGAAAGGAACTAGTGACAAATGCCACCATGTATTGAGTGCTTGCTGTATACAGCAGGCACAGAGTCATGCCTTTTGTATGCATTAACAATAAACCTCTCAATAATGCAGGGAAACAGAAGTATCTGTACTCTCCATTTCATAGATCTAGAGACTGAGGCACAGAAAGATGTATGTTGCCTAAGGCCACGTAGGTAGAAAGTGGCAGAGCTGGGACTGGAAGTGGGTTCTGTCCAGTTTGAGAAGTGGGACTCTACTCTTTCTAGAAGTGGAGGGAAGGGGCACCAGAAGCTTTTGGGACCAGTGTGTATATTGCAGACACTATTAGCCACCTACTCAAATCCTTATGGGCTAGTGGTTGGTTCCAGGCACAGTGACAACCAGGAAGACTCCCAGATGTCTCCTGGGGAGGGTGCAGTATCACCCCCAGCTAAAAACCGCTGGATTTAGGTCTAGAGAACTCCAGAATTCTCTAGACCACAGCTAAGCCAGCCTCGCCTCCAGTGCCTTCAGACCTCTTGTTTGGGGCAATGAATGAATGGTCCTAGGCACCTAAAGCTCGGGGGGTGGGGTCTCTCCTTGTTGCACACATTAGAATCACCCAAAGACCTTTATGGCTCCTCATGTCCAGGCTGCAGCGAGACCAGGACAGTCAGAAACAGAAACTCCTTGGCTGGTTCCAAAGAGAGCCCAGTGTGAGAACCAGTGACTTCAGGGGCTTCTTCAACTTTAATGCCTCCCCAGTCGCCTGGCGGGCTTGTTAAAAACGCAGATTCTGGGCCAGACAGGTGGTACGTGCCTCTAATCCCAGCTACTTTGGAGGCTGAGGTGGGAGGATCACGTCAGGCCAGGAGTAGTTTGAGACCAGCCTGGGCAGCATAGCAAGACCTTGTCTCTTTTTTCTTTTCTTTCTCTTTATTTTTTCTGTTTTTACATCCTAAGATATTAATTCACTGAGACCTTGTCTCAAAAAAAATAAAATTTAAAAGCAGATTCTGAGTTAGTTGCCCAGGATAGGGCCTGACACCCTGCACTTTTTTTTTTTTGAGACAAGGTCTTGCTTTGCCACCCAGGCTGGGGCGCAGTGGTGTAATCTTGGGTCACTGCAGCTTCCACCTCCCTGAACTTTTTCTTTTAGAGATGCGGTTTCACCATGCTGGCCAGGATGGTCTTGATCTCCTGACCTTGTGATCCACCCGCCGCGGCCTCCCAAAGTGCTGGGATTATAGGCGTGAGCCACCGCATCCGGCCCGAGACCCTGAACTTCTAACCAGCTCCAGAGGGATGCTGATGTGGTCAGTCTGTGGACAACAATCTGAGCTGCAAAGACTTACAGCATGGGCCCCCCACCCCCGTCCGATTCCAAGGGGGATTCTGGAATTCCAGAATCCGAGGGGGATTCCAGGGCTGGGAAAACACAGATTCTGGGCGCCAGTGCAGAGTTTCAGATTTGATAGGCTTGAGGTAGGGCCAGAGGAGCTGCATTTCCAACACACCCGCAGGTGATGCTGTTGCCAGAGTTGGAGGACCACGCTGTAAGAGCCTCTGGCTGTGGGTAAGAGAATGCCGCCCCCATGTCCACCCCCCACCATTTGTGGCCTGAAGAATCTGGACCAGACGCAGCCTCCACCCCTCAGCTTTCCCACCCCCAAAGTGAAGGTGACAAAATGCCAGTGCCCTATTCTGAAGGGTGTCATGAGGGTTGCATTAAGTGGGCTGGCACTGAACTTGTGAATCTCTCCGACTGGCGCCCTGGCACATCAGGGACACAGAATGGACAGCATCCCACCTGACGAGCTTCCCTTCCTCGGAGGACAGAGGCCCACGGTACTCACCGCCGACGTTGTTCTTGTAGGTATTGTACATCTCCTTCACCCGCCGGTAGCGGAAGGCCAGCTTTCTCATCCAGTCCACGCCACCATGGACGCCAGAGCCCAGGCACAGGTTGGCTCCTGGGGCCGAACTGTGGAAGCCGTCAGCGGAGAAGTTATATGTGCTGCGGAGAGAAGAGGGAAGGGACTGTGTTAGTGCAGGGGGTGCCGGGGACCTTCACTGGGAGACCACAGGCTCTGTGGGACCCACGGGTGGGCTTTTGGGTGTCCACGAGCCCCTTGAGGTGCACAGGGTGCTTGGAGTGTGCATGTGGGGACTGCAGGACTGCGGCTTTTATTAGCTTCCTCGAGAAGGGTATAGTGTCTTTTGCCCTGACCTGATCTGCATCCACTGGCCTTTCTTTCGTTTTTTAATTTTTATTTCTTTTTGATACAGAGTCTCACTCTGTCTCCAGGCTGGAGTGCAGGGGCGCGATCTTGGCTCCCTGCAACCTCCGCCTCCCAGGTTCAAGCGATTCTCCTGCCTCAGCCTTCCAAGTAGCTGGGACTACAGGTGTGTGCCACCACGCCTGGCTAATTTTTGTATTTATAGTAGAGACAGGGTTTCACCATGTTGGCTAGGATGGTCTCTATCTCTTGACCTCATGATCTGCCCGCCTCGGCCTCCCAAAGTGCTGGGATTACAGGTGTGAGCCACCGCACCTGGTCAACTCTTAGTATTGAGGGTATTGCTCTGTTGCCCAGGTTGGAGTGCAGTGGTATCATCACAGCTCACTGCAGCCTCAATTTCCCAGATCAAGGGATCCTCCTACCTCAGCCTTTCGAGGATCTGGGATCACAGGCATGTACCACCATACTTGGCCAGCTTATTTTAATTTTTGTAGAGATGGGGTCTCCCTGTGTTGCCTGGCCTGGTCTTGAACTCCTGGGCTCAAGGGATCCTCCCACCTTGGCTTCCTAAAGTGCTGGGATTATAGGCATTTACCACTGTGCCTGCCACCTTATTTTGACTTTGTTTTTATTTATTTCTGAGATAGAGTTTCACTCTGTCGCCCAGGCTGGAGTGCAATGGCACGATCTCGGCTCACTGCAACCTCCACCTCCTGGGTTCAAGCGATTCTCCTGCCTCAGCCTCCTGAGTAGCTGGGATAACAGGCACCAGCCATCATGCCCATCAGGCACCGGCTAATTTTTGTACTTTTGTAGAGACGGGGTTTTACCATGTTGGCCAGGCTGATTTTGAACTCCTGACCTCAGGTCATCTCCCCGCCACGGCCTCCGAAAGTGCTGGGATTATAGGCGTGAGCCACTGTGCCCGGCCTTGACTTATTGTTAAGTTAGGCAGAGTCAGTTGCCTAATTGGTTGGTGCTTCATGGATATAAGCCTGGACCCCGAAAGAAGCACACTGGGCTACAGAGATCCACAGTGGCCAGGGGCATTTCAGAAGCGACAAAAATGAGTTGCAAAAATGGCAGCTGGGAACCAAAGGGGAGAGAGTGGGTGTCTCACCACCTACAGCAGCTGGAGCTTGAGAATGAAAAAAGAAACCCTTGCTTCCCAGAGAACACCATTTTCCCTCCTTCTACAGAAGCCTGGAAAATCCCAGGATTTTATCATAACAGTTATAATAGAGCCTCACAGGACAAACCAGGGTCCCACAAGCTGTGGATGTGCAGTGCCACCAAAAGCTTCTGGGACAAACATGAACGTGTCTTTAAAGAACATTAGTGGGAAATGCATCAGTCCGGTGCTGTGGCTGTCTTAGGGTGTGAGCGTGGCTGAATTTTTTTCTCTGTACTGTTAAACTGTTTCTGCATTTTCTCGAATGAGTTTAAGAGTAGAAAAAGGCGCAGTGGCTCACACCTGTAATCTCAGCACTTTGAGACGCCGAGTGGGCGGATCACCTGAGGTAGGAAGTTCGAGACCAGCTTGACCAACATGGAGAAACCCCGTTTCTACTAAAAATACAAAATTAGCTGGGCATGGTGGGGCATGCCTGTAATCCCAGCTATTCAGGAGGCTGAGGCAGGAGAATCGCTTGAACCTGGGAGGTAGAGGTTGCAGTGAGCCGAGGTTGCAGTGAGCCGAGATTGCGCTATTGCACTCCAGCCTGGGCAACAAGACGGAAACTCCATCTCAAAAAAAAAAAAAAAAAAAAAAAAAAAAAGAAAAAGAAATTTTATTTGTTTAAGAGATGAGAAGCAGCAGGAATGAAGTAACAGTTGGAAATTGTATCTTAAGTAGCTCCAGTGTAATGTCCTGCTGTAGCCGAGATGAGGAAGGACAGGGTGAAGCTGTGTGTCTTTCGTCTGTGGAGTGGGAGGTGAGTTGAGTATCTGCACACAGCAAGAGGTGACATGCTGTCCCTCACCTACTATTCTGCAGCTGGGGCCTGGCTGACTCTGAGTGGAGACCAAGCCTTACGGCCTGGATATGAAACTCTTTCCAGGGAAGAGGCTTTGAAGGTGCCAACACCGCCATCCCTCCAGGGTCTGCAGAGCGACCTTGGGTGATGCCTCAAACTCCACGGTACATTTCACCTTGGGGGCTGCCAGAGGACGCTGGCCCAGGTGAGTTAATCCCAAAGGCCTCAAATGTAGGCCCTGGTGTTCTCTGCAGAGCAGGCTGTGTTGACAGTCACAGGGAAATACCCACAGGGTGGGCAGAAGTTATTATTATTATTTTTTTAGACAGTCTTGCTCTGTAGCCCAGGCTGGAGTATAGTGGCATGAAGTGGCATGATCTCGGTTCACTGCAACCTCCAATTCCCAGGTTTAAGCAATTCTTGTGCCTCAGCCTCCCCAGTAGGTGGGATTCCAGGCATGTGCCACCATGACCAGCTAATTTTTTATATTTTTAGTAGAGTCGGGGTTTCGCCACTCTGACCAGGCTGGTCTCGAACTTCTGACCTCAAGTGATCTGCCCACCTCAGCCTCTCAAAGTGCTGGGATTACAGGTGCCTGCCACCATGCCTGGCTAATTTTTCTATTTTTAGTAGAGACAGGGTTTTGCCATGTTGACCAGGCTGGTCTCGAACTCCTGACCTCAGGTGATCCACCTGCCTTGGCCTCCCAAAGTGCTGGGATTACCAAGTGTCAGCCGCTGCACCTGGCCTTTTTTGCTTTTTCCTAAGTCACCCAGGATGTCTTCCAGGTTCTCCTCCTAGGTAAGTGAAGTGGGTGCAGATGTGTGGGTTGTGGGGCATGGGAGGAAGCTGAGGAGTGTGCAAGATGGAGTGGCGGAGAACAATGCACTGGCCTTGCTGCTTTCCATAGGCGTGTACGTGTGAGTGTAGATAAAATCAGCAGCAAGTACATCGCTGGAAAGCGGTTACTTGGAGATGGTAGGAATACGGGTGATTACAGTTTTTTTCTCTGTTCCTTACTGAATTACTAAAAAATTTAAAAGACCCTTAGAGAATACGATATGACTATTCAAACAACTTGTCTGCACAAACACTTCCCCTTCCCCACGAAAACTGCCAGTGGGTTTATTACACAGGCGTGTTGTTTCTTCTCCTTCTCAGCTCTCCCTTGGTGGGTAAGCACGGGCTAAAGATAAATGAAATATATCCAGCTGGGGTACTTTTCCAGCACATTCTAAACCCGATGAGGAAGCGGCTGTGACTCTACCCCGTTGCAGCCTTGGAACCTCACTTTTAACTGCTATGCGGTCCTTCTGGCCCAGTGGGGAAGTTTCCATCTTGCTAAATTTATTCTTAGTCTTTTTTTTTTTGAGATGGGGACTCGCTCTGTTGCCCAGGCTGGAGTGCAGTGGCACGATGTTGGCTCACTGCAACCTCCAGCTCCTGGGTTCAACCAGTTCTCCTGCCTCAGCTGGAGAGTAGCTGGGACTACAGGAGCATGCCACCATGCCTGGCTAATTTTTTGTATTTTTAGGTAGAGACAGGGTTTCACTGTGTTAGCCAGGATGGTCTCGATCTCCTGACTGCATGATCTGCCTGCCTTGGCCTGCCAAAGTGCTGGGATTACAGGCGTGAGCCACTGCACCCAGCCGATTTATTCTTTTCTTTTTTGGGAGAGTCTTACTCCGTAACCCAGGCTGGAGTAGTGGTGTGATCTCAGCTCACTGCAACCTCCACCTCCCAGGTTCAAGCGATTCTTGTGCCTCAGCCTCCTGAGTAGCTGGGATTACAGGGGCACACCACCATGCCCAGCTACTTTTTGTATGTTTAGTAGAGACGGGGTTTCGCCATGTTGGCCAGGCTGGTCATGAACCCCTAACCTCAGGTGATCTGCCCACGTGAACCCCTAACCTCAGGTGATCTGCCCACCTCAGCCTCCCAAGGCTGATTACAGGTTGGGATTACAGGCGTCAGCCACTGTGCCCAGCCATAGATTTTTTCTAAAAAAGTGAACACTGACCATTAACTCAGATGCTACCATGGGGTGATGTCTGGATGTTAAGACATGGAGGCCTTTGGGGAGGGAGGGCAGGATCCAGAGTCCAGGATGGACAGGGGATCTGTGAAGAGCTTATGTCTTAGAGCCAGGCTGCTTAGATTTGAATTCTGCCTTCCCCGCTGACCGGCCATGTGAGTTTGGGCAGATTGCTGAATCTCTCTATGCCTCACATTCCCCAGCCATAAAATGGGGATGAGGATAAAAGCATCTCTATCCTAGGGTTACTGTGAACATGCAATGAATTATTCCATGTGATGCATTTGGAATAGAATATGGCACAAAACGAGGCCTCTCTGAAGGTTGGTTCTTACTACTAAATGAGAAAAAAACCAAGAGCCATTTCATGCTTGGGACCTAGCATATAGTAGGCACTCAATATATTCTTGAATGAATAAGTGGAGAATTTGGTCTCTAAGGGAAAAAAACCAAAACACTAAAGTGAGGTACCAAACAGCTCAGCATGAGTGAGGCAGGGTTCAGAGGAATATTGCCCTAAATTCCAAGCCAGCTAGCTACAGGGAAAACTTTATAGAAACAGAACGATGCTGCTCATTGCCTTGAAAGGAAGAGTGCTTCCCAATGATGACTTCATGGAAAGGACCAGTTAACCTTGATCTGGGGTTTATTTATTCCATCCATTGAGAAGTCCTGGCGGGGCTGGAGCCTTGCTCCTTGCCAGTCCTGACTGCAGAAGGGATTTTCCGAATGGATGATTAAAATGAAGCAGGCATCTGCCCGCCACCACTTCTGATTGTGCTGGGCTTTGGAAAGACTTGCAGGGCTCAGGAACAGTAACTCTGATTTTTGTTTTTGCAGTAAGTTGGGAGACATACCTTGGAAGTAAGTACTAAGTAAAGTTACAATGACTGGTCCCATAACCAAAACATTATTTAGTCTAGTAATAGATCTGATGAACCTAAAGCTGTTGAATTGTCGTAATTTTGAATGAGCACAGATTAACTATGGTTCCATTTTTAGAAAGTTTTCCCAGGGGTAGACTTGGAACATTCCAGCCCACATTCCTCTGGAAGCTGTCTAATTTTAAGCAATGGGTTACCTGATTTCTGGAAGCCATGTCCTGGGAGTATTTTCCCCTAGAAACCAGACATACCACTGATTCATTTGACAAGTGTTTTTTTGCATATTGGCTGTATCCGTTGTTATATTAAAAATATATGCATGCTGGCAGGGCGCGGTGGCTCACGCCTGTAACCCTAGCACTTTGGGAGGCTGAGGCGGGCAGATCACTTGAGGTCAGGAGTTTGAGACCAGCTTGGCCAACATGGTGAAACCCCGTCTCTACTAAAAATACAAAAAATTAGCCAGGTGTGGTGGTACATGCTTGTAATCCTAGCTACTCAGGAGGCTGAGGCAGGAGAATCACTTGAGCCTGGGAGGCAGAGGTTGCAGTGAGCTGAGATCGAGCCACTGCACTCCAGCCTGAGTGATAAGAGTGAAAGTCTGCCTTAAAATATATAATATTCAGGGGCAGCTGCCTTCTTACGAAGACTGCTAGAGGAGGAGAAGCACCATGAGCTTGACTACTGAGAAAAAATTGGTTGTAATATCTCTGGACCCTTGATGGGAGGAGAGAAGCTGAAAGAAAGGGTATTTTCAATATTTTGAGCAGATCTTTGAAGAATGTATACCAAACTCTTCATGGTGGCAATTTTGGGAGGTGAGGTCAGGTTAAGTGTTTGAATTTTTTCTGTTATGCATGCATTACTTCAGTAAGCAGGAAAAAATTGCAAAAAGTGAGCAGAGTTTAGTGATTTTAGGTGATGAGGAAGAGGCTGAAGGGTTGAGGGGTGAGGTTGTGATTTTTTTTTTTACTCGTTTATTTATTCTAGTAGAGATTATTCTAGTAGAGGGTCTCACTATGTTGCTCTGCCTGTTTTCGAACTCCTGAGCTCAAGGGATCCTCCTGCCAAGGCCTCCCAAAGTGCTGGGATTACAGGTGTGAGCCATCACACCCAGCCAGTTGTGGTTTTTGAGTTTGAGATGCACGAGTCCCAGTTCTGGCTGGAGGCAGGCACACCTTGTCCTTATAAGCAGCCCTCCCCTCCCTCCCCACTTCCTAGTAGAAGGAGAACTTGATAATCAATCAATGGGCACTTCTGACTCCCCAGATTCCCACCTTAAATCTTGGCCATTGTCATCTGATGAGACGTCATCAACGTGGATCTGGTCACAATCCTATGGAAAATGTGACAAGAAGAGAAAGAGAGAGAGAACGTGCCTGGTTAATCTGATGTAGCCTGTAAGGGTGGGCTTCATAAGCTGAGGGCTGGGAGGAGCACTGTATTGGGAGTCATCAGGCTCTGGTTCTAGTCTGGGTTTGGCCACTCAAAGTTAGAAGTCCTTGGGTTCAATCTCATCCTCTTTTTCTGTTTGGTTTCGTTATAAATGAGCAGTTTGACTGCAAGGAAAGTGACCATACAGTTACTCATCCAAACAGAGGTAGTTTTGCAGTAAAGGGGCTATTATTACACTAGGAGGACAGGTGCAAACCGGGACTTCCCTCTCCCCAGCTTCCCAGGTATGGCCAGATGTATGGTCACTCTGGCCTTGTTAAAGGTGTTTCCCCTGCTTGGAATGCCCTCCCGCCTTCATCTGCTTACTGAACTCTGTGCTCCTCAAGTATTAGCTCCTGGAGTCACACCTGCTGTGCACCATGATCTGTGATCATCATTTACTGAGCACTTACTATGTGCCAGGCATCAACCCCAGGGCTTGCCATTCAACAAACTCCAATGCCATGCTCTTTCCCACTCAATTTCCTTGGGGAAACACCTTTCTCTGTGAGATAAGACCATGGAGTAGAGGCCAGGCTTGGTGGTTCATGCCTGTAATCTCAGCACTTTGGGAGGCTGACACGGGTGGACTGCTTGAGGTCAGGAGTTTGAGATCAGCCTGGCCAACATGGTGAAATCCTGTCTCTACTAAAATATGAAAATTAGCTGGGCGTGGTGGCAGGTGCCTATAGTCTCACCTACTTGGGAGTCTGAGGCATGAGAATCACTTGAACCTGGGAGGCAGGAGGCTGCCGTGAGCTGAGATTCCACCACTGCACTCCAGCCTGGGTGACAGAGTAAGACTATCTCTCGAAAAAAAAAAAAAGTAAAAAAAGTAAAAAAATCTCTTGTCCTCTCAGAGCCTCCAGAAGGAACCCCAGTGACACTGATGGGGACTTCTGACCTCCAGAACTGTAAGAGGCCACATGTGTGTTGTTTGGAGCCAGTAAGTGGTGGAAATTTGTTACAGCAGTCTTGGGAAACGAATACACCAACTTTTCAGATTAAGTGAGTGGAGTTGGGTTTCTGGCACTTTGCAGCCAAGAGTCAGGAGGGATGGAACGTCCCATGCGGAGCCTACAAGATGCACACCTGCCAACTCCGCCTGCATCATAAGTGCACTCATAATATGCTGATGGGGCAGACATTTCATGAGTGCATTTCATGATGTGGACACAGTGGTACAATGATATGTTGAGGGGCAAAAACTGAGCAGGGGTGCCAGTCCCTATGGTACTGGTTCAGGGTGCAGGCTCTGGAATCTGACTGCCTGGGCCTGGATCCTGGATCCAACCACTTCCCAGTGTGTGACCTTGAGCAAGGGGCATAACCACTGTGAACCCCAGAGGTCTGACTGATACATGGACGTGATAACTGAACCCACTTCCGGAATGAGGTGAGAAGTGAGATGCTGCATTAGAGCACTGAGAACCATGTCTGGTGCACAGTGGGTGCTGCATACACCTTTGCTTTTACCACTGTGTTAAGATCTTACACATTTTCCCACATTTTAGTTGCAAGGTGATTTCTGGAGGCAGCTGCCTCCTTGTAAAGGCTGCTGGAGGAGGAGAAGCACATGGGATTCTGAGCTTGACAACTGAGAAAAAATTGGTCATAACATCTCTGGACCCCTGATGGGAGTAGAGAAGCTGAAAGAAAGGGTATTTTTCAACACTTTGAGCAGATCTCTTTTTAGACAATTAGACAAGCACAAATCTTGCATTTTTTTTTTTTTAATTTGAGAAAGAGTCTCGCTCTGTCGCCCAGGCTGGAGTGCAGTGGTGCAACCTCAGCTCACTGCAGCCACTGCCTCCTGGGTTTAGCCGATTCTCATGTCTCAGCCTCTTGAGTACCTGGGACTACAACTGTGCGCCACCACGCCTAGCTAATTTTTGTATTTTTAGTGGAGATGGGGTTTTACCACGTTGGCCAGGATGGTCTCAAACTCCTGACCTCAAGAGATCCTCTAGTCTAGGCCTCCCAAAGTGCTAAGATTGCAGGTGTGAGCCACCGCACCTGGCCACAAGGCTTGAATTTAGCTTTGAGGACATAAGCTTTGAAGGGGGATGATGGGAAGGCCCTGCCCTCATTCATTTTTTTTCTTTTAAAAAAAAATAGAGATAGGGTCTCACTATATTGCCCAGGCTGGTCTTGAATTTCTGGGCTCAAGTGATCCTCCCGTCGTGCCTCCCAAATTGCTAGGATTATAGACCTCCTCATTAATTTTTTAGACACATAAGGTAGCCTTGTTGTTACCGTGATGTTTAAGGAGGCAAGGGAGGGGTCAGTGGCATCTGGGGCAGCCTGGGTTGCCTTGTTGGGAGCCGGGCTGGAATCTGAGAGGAGTTGGCAAGGGGGTCGCTGGCCCGTCTCTGGCCCCCTGAATGGGCTTTGGATTGGAAAGGGTTTTGCTGGAAGGTGAGGTTTATTTCCAGAGTCCTTCACACACATGGGCCCAGGCACAGCAACTTTGTGGCAGGTTGCAAAGTGTGACTGCCATTCTTGCCTCTGCATAAAACCTTGTACCTCTGTGACCCATGGACAGCACCTGGGATTTGGACAGTGGTGTGCTCTTAAAGGCCTGGAGGCCAACGGCAGCAGGGAAGTCCCCCCAGGTGGCTTCCTAGGGGTCAGCTCTGGGCATATGGGAGAAAGCAGATGGCAAAGAACACAGTGGATGCTAAAGGGTGACACTGATTGAGAAACTTTTTGGGAAGTAGGGGACGGGAAGGACACTGAGTGACCACTCTTGAGCCGGCAGCCATCTGGCTGACACCTAAGCTTTCCCTGCTCATTCCTTCCTATTTCCTTTCTTTCCATTTACCCAGGACTCTAATCAATGCTTGGTGGTCTCAGAGAGAATTTATCCCCCTCTCCCCAAGGAGTGATCTTTTTTGCAGTTGTCAAGCACGATGATTCTCTCTACATTGAAAGAATCTAGAGCCATGCTAATATGGTAGCAATTAGGTACATGTGGCTATTTATAGTTATATTTAAATTCAGTGAACTTAAGTGACATTAAAAGTTCAGTTCTTTAGTCCTATTGCAAGTGCTCAAGAGGTCCGCGTAGCCAGTGGTTACCACAGTGAACGGTGCAGATATTTTATCATTGCAAACATCTCGATTGGACAGCGCTGCTGTAGAGGGGTGAGGCTGGCAGTTTCTCTACCGTGTTGGTAAGTTTGGTTAGGGAAGAGCTTGCGAACTGACCTGGAGACAGAGCTATTTAGCCCATCGCATGCTTATATTGTTTTGAAGCAATGGGCGATATGTAAACTTGGGGGATATCTCGAGGGCTATCTCTTTCTCTCTCTGCCTCCTCTTCCCTTTCTCTTCTTGTTCTTCCTCTCTCTCCAGATTTTTAGCTACCTCCTTCAGCCAGGGCATCCATTTACAGTTTCCCACTGTCTCTCCTGGGCTTGCTTCAGTTTACATTGCCTGGATGGCCCCTGTAGGCATGTGAGGCTGAGACTTCTGACCTACAGCCATCTTATATAAATGGAATGACCCAGGACAAGCGATCCTGACATATTAAGGAAATGGTATTTAAAAGGCAGCTGCTGACTTTACAGACCCAGGCGCAGAGGAAACAAAATGAACAGATATCCCCCAGTTCACTGTTGTGCCTGAAATTGAAAAAACACCCCCTGAGCCCCCCAGGCCTTCCTTCAAGCTCTGGAGCCACTCCTGGGGTCACCTGGGCTCAGGCCCCTGGGCAGGGTTCCCTACGCTTTCCTTGATGTCAGAGGAAAGGCATGTGGGGAGGCTCTGTTTTTCTCATTTGCAAGGGGATTGTTGGGGGTGCTAAAGTGTGACAACAGTAGCGATCACATTTCGGTCTTAATAAAATACCATGACGCTCAGCTAGACGCTACCTCATCCTCCACCAGCTGACCTGGATCTAGTTACCCCTTGAGCCGGCTCAAAGTGGAGCTGGACCAGGCAGAGGCCACAAGGACGGGGGAGCCTCCGGGGAACAGAATCCCACGACCCTCAGTGCTGCCGTCCTTCTCCTAGGGACGGGGGTGGGGGACTCTAAGTCAGAGGGGAGACTTGTCCACACAAACTGCAGGGTGCTTCTGGTCTCTTCTGGGTCAAAGTGTGACTATCTTGGGAGGGGTCTGAATGGGATCTGTTGGCAGAGATGGTAGAAGGGTTCCCACGGCCTTGATACAGATGAGGTGCAGTGGGGCTGAGGAATGGCCCCTGTGCAATCCCTGTCTCCAGGGATTTTCACTTTCGGACCCAGAGTGACACCTGCAAAGAGCCTTGTGTAAGGATGTCCATCATCCTAGTGAGAAACTGGAAAACACCTAAAGTTCCCTTGATGAGGTCATAGCTAAGTGAAATGTGGTATATCTATTCAGGGGAATCCTACCCAGCATTGTAGATGAAGGAGGTGGATTTTTATGCTAACACATGGAAATGGTTCCAAGACATCATAGAGCGTGAAAAACACAGGCTAAAGAATCACACATCCAGTCTGAGTGTGGCGGCTCACACCTGTAATCCTAGCATTTTGAGAGCCCAAGATCACTTGAGGTCAGCAGTTCGAGACTAGCCTGGCCAACACAGTGAAACCCTGTCTCTACTAAAAATACAAAAAGTTAGCCAGGTGTGGTGGCATACACCTGTAATCCCAGCTACTTGGGAGGCTGAGGCAGGAGAATCACTTGCACTTGGGAGGCAGAGGTTGCAGTGAGCCGAGATCGTGGCACTGAACTCCAGCCTGGGCGAAAAAGCAAGATTCTGTCTCCAAAAAAAATTAGCCAGGCATGGTGGTGCACACCTGTAATCCCAGCTACCTGGGAGGCTGAGGTGGGAGGATCACCTGAGCTCAGGAAGGTTGAGGCTGGAGTGTGTTGTGATCGTACCACTGCCCTCCAGCCTGGGTGACAGAACGAGACTGTGTCTCAAAAAAAGAGGATAATATGTATATGTATTGCTTTTGAAAAATAATTAATTACAAATATCTCACTGAGATAGAGATGAAAATCTAACACTGGATAGAAACTAGTATTTATTTATTAAAAGCTTTCAGCCAGGTGTGGTGGCTCACGCCTGTAATCTCAGCACTTTGGGAGGCCAGTGTGGGCAGATCATGAGGTCAGGAGTTCAAGACCAGCCTGGCCAGCATGCGAAACCCTGTCTCTACTAAAAATACAAAAATTAGCCAGGTGTGGTGGCCCATGCCTGTAATCCAAGCTACTTGGGAGGCTGAGGCAGGAGAATTTGCTTGAGCCTGGGAGGCGGAGGTTGCAGTGAGCTGAGATCATGCCATTGCACTCCAGCCTGGGCGAGACTCAGTCTCAAAAAAAACCAAAACAGAGAAAAAAAGGGACTATGCCCAGACCTTCTATATACGCAGCGGGAAACTAGGAGGAAACGAGGCACAGAGGAGTGTGGGAAGATGCCTGTTTCAGGTTGAACTGTGTCCCCTGTGAGATGTTGAATGTGACCTTATTTGGAAATAGTGTTTGCAGATGATAACATTAAGATGAGGACCTCAGAGTGGGCCTTCATCCGATATGTGTGTATCCTCATAAAGGGGATATTTGGACACAGAGACAGACATGCACAGAGGAAGAATGCCATGCGATGATGAGGACACAGACCAGGTGGCATGTTCTCTATGAGTCGGAGGATGTCTGAGACCACCAGGCGCTAGGAGGGAGGCAAGGAACAGATTCTCCCTTGCAGCCCTCAGAAGGAACCAGCCTTGATCTTGGACTTCTTGTCTCAAGAACTGTGGGACAGTAAGTTTCTCTTGTTTAAGCCACCCAGTCTGTGGTACTTTGTAATGGCAGCCCAAGCAAACTAAGACACGCTCAAGGTGAGGCGAAGAGGAGACAGCACCCAGATCCATCTGCCTTCAGAGCCTGTGCTCAAGATCTGTCTATCCCAAGACTATAAGAACACCCACTATGGGCCTGGCACCGCATCAGACAAATATGGGTCAAGAGAGAAGAGGCTTCCTTCTTCTCTGAGAAAACATCCAGGGCTGGAGGCCCCTGGGGCCTTGGGATGGGGAACCGCGGTGGCTTCCCCAGAGGCTTCAGCAGTGGCATGCGGGGCCAGGGTCACGGCCACAGACAGGGCCTGGGCCAAGGCCAAGGAGCTCGCAGAGGCAAGACCAAGGACAAGGAGTGGACGCCCGTCACTAAGCTGGGCCGCCTGGTCAAAGACATGAAGATCAAGTCCCTGGAGGAGATCTATATCTTTTTCTGGCTGAGATCATTAACTTTTTCCTGGGGGCTTCTTTCAAGGATGAGGTTTTGAAGATCATGCCGGTACAAAAGCAGACCCATGCTGGCCAGCACACTGGGTTCAAGGCGCTTGTTGCCATTGGTGACCGCAGTGGCCACGTTGGTCTGGGTGTTAAGTACTCCAAGGAGGCGGCCACTGCCAGACGCAGCGCCATCGTCCTGGCCAAGCTCTCCGCTGTTCCCATGCACAGAGGCTACTGCGGGAACAAGACTGGCAAGCCCCCCACCATCCCTTGCAAGGTGACAGGACGCTGTGGCTCTGTGCTGGTGGGCCTCATCCTTGTGCCCAGGGGTACTGGCAGTATCTCGCCTCCCCTCCGCCCCGCCAAGAAGCTGCTGCTGATGGCTGGAATGCACTGCCACCCTGGGCAACTTCACCAAGGCCACTTTTGATGCTATCTCTAAGACCTACAGCTACCTGACCCCTGACCTCTGGAAGGAGACTGTATTCACCAAGTCTCCCTATTGGGAATTCACTGACCACCTTATCAAGACCCACACCGGAGTCTCCGTGCAGAGGACCCAGGCTCCAGCTGTGGCTACAACATAGGGTTTTTATATAAGAAAAATAAAGTGAATTAAGCTTGAAAAAAAAAAGAGAGAGGAGGCTTCAAGGATGAAATCTGGCTCTTGCCCTCAAAGTGCCTATCATGTCACTGGAAAAGATGAGGCAAATAGGCATGAAATACCAAACTGTGGATTCAAGATGTGTACACACTGATCACCTATGAGCCCAACGCTGGCCTGGGCACTGCACGTGTTTTGGAGTCATCCCCGTCTCCTCACTCACATCCTGCCACCCATCTGTCATCAAATCCTGTTGGCTTTCCCTTTGACATATACCCACAATCTGACCATTCTCATCTTCTTCACTGCTTGTGCCCCCTCCACCAACCTCTGTGGTCCAAACTACCATCATTGCCCACCTAGATCAGAGGTTAGTAAGCTATAATCCAGGGGCCAAATCTGGCCTGTCACCTGTTTGTGTAAATAAAGTTTTATTAGAACATGTCTATGTTCATGCATTCACATCCTGTCTGCAGCTGCTTTTGTGCTACTGCAGGAGAACTGAGTGGCTGAGACAGGTCCAGTAAGATGTGAAAAGCCAAAAATATTTACTGTCTGGCCCTTTACAGAAGTTTGATGACCTGAGTAGTTGGGATTACAAGCATGCACCAACACGGCTGGCTAATTTTCTTGTATTTTTAGTAGAGATGAGGTTTCACCATGTTGGCCAGGGTAGTCTTGAACTCCTGGCCTCAAGTGATCCTCCCACCTCGGCCTCCCAAAGTGCTGGGATTATAGGTGTGAGCCACTGGCCCAGCCCAGGCTGAATTACTTCTGTCTCTGTTTTTCCACTCTATGGAGCCTCATATACTAACAATGGCCATTTTCTTCTTTCATCCACTAAACTGGGAAACGCTGAACACAGCACACAGGTTTTACTGATTTTGCAAGAGTGGAGAATAGGGAAGTGAAAAGCACAGATTCTGGAAACTGGGTGCAATTCTGGCTCTGCTGCTCACTAACTGAATGACTTGGTCAAGGTATTGAGTCTCACTGAGCCTCAGTTTCCCCCTCTATAATTGAGCTACTGAACAGTACTTACCTCGTAGTGTATAGTAAGGATTACATGAGTTAAATACAGTGCTTTGAAAAGTGCCTTGCCCATAGAAAATACCGCATACATTGTTGCTCTAATTGTCATCTTGAGTTCAATGGGCCCAAAGCCAAGTGGCTGGCACAGCAGTGGTGCAGTGGAACTGAGCTCAACAATGAGAAGCTCGTGGATGATCAGCTCTGCTGATGAGACAATTTACAGAAGCAAAGCAGAAAACTATGTGCCCCGGTCCAGACTTCATGGACAGGTCAGGATGCTATACATGGTGCATCTCAGGAAATGGGGGGAAGAAGAGAAGAATTGGGGTAGAGATGTTTAGCTTCACACATCCCAGATGCTGGAGTTGGCATTCAAATGCCCATCTCTGGGCCCCAATCCCAGCCTGGCCTTTTTTAGGTGTGTGACATTGGGTAAGTCACTTAACACCTTTGAGTCTTCATTATTATTTTTTTTTTTAAAAGAAATAACCTTTTTATTTTGAAGTATATATTTCTTGCCCCAGCCCTAGAATTGGCCATTTCTCCATGGAGCTCTGGTTTCTTTTTCTTGCAGCATGGTATTAAAACTATTACCTGGCACTGAGTATCCTCATTGCTACAAGGGTGCCATTGCCTCTGAGCTCAGGTAATGCAGCAAGGTCTTCAGTTTTCTTTTCTTTTTGAGACAGAGTTTCATTCTTGTCACCCAGGCTGGAGGGCAGTGGCACAATCGCAGTTCACTGCAACCTCCGTCTCCTATGTTCAAGCGATTATTTTGCCTCAGACTCCCAAGTAACTGGGATTACAGGTGCCTGCCACCACACCCAGCTAATTTTTTGTGTTTTTAGTAGAGACGGGGTTTCATTATTTTGGCCAGGCTGGTCTCGAACTCCTGAGCTCAGGTGATCTGCCCACCTTGGCCTTCCAAAGTGCTGGGATTACAGGCGTGAGCCACCATGCTCAGCTGGTCTTCAGTGTTTTCTTTTTAAATTATGAAATATGGCTAATCCATCTGCTTGCAGGTGTGTTACAAGGCAAGGGGCAGGTGCCAAAGAAATGATAATTAGAGTCCAGACCCCTTTCTCACCAGTGTGGAAACTAATGCTTAGACAGGATCTGCAGAAAACTTCTGTACAGTCATAGGGCATGGATGAAGGTATCTGCTGGGATTGCAGGGGCCTTCCAACTTCATCAGCAATGACAGCAATTTGCCCAATTGTCATATGCTCTATAACTCCAGTGTTAGCTTTGGGGTGATGTTAGTTTCATAAAATGTGTGGTAGAGCATCCCGTCTTCTTCTTTGCTCTGTAGTTTGTGCTGGATGAGATTTATCTTTTCTTGAAGGTTTGTTGGAACTCTCGTTTAAAACCAGTGGGACCTGATGCCTTTGTCTGGTGTGAAGGCACCAAGAACGCACTTCCTCTTTAATGACTGACACATTTTCATGATTTTTCACGATCTTTGGTTTATTTATTTTCTATTTCCACTTGGGCTAATTTTGGTAATTTGTGTCTTCTTGAAAAGTGTCAATCTCACTCAGATTTTCAAATTCATTTGTAAAACAGTGTACCCAGCATTCTCGTAATGAAAAGAAATGACCTCCCCTGAATTTTAGTGATGTTCACCTTTTCATTCTGGATGTTGTTTATTGATCTCTCTCTCTCTTTCCCCCTTGATTAAGCTCGCTAAAATCTTATCTATTTTAATGGTCTTTCCAATTATTCTAATTAATTTTCCTGTTTTTCTAACAAATATCATTTAGGACTGTAAATGCCTATCTGGACCACCCTTCTGCATGCCACAGGTGTGATACTTAGTACTCTTTTTTTTTTTTTGAGATGGAGTCTCGCTCTGTTGCCCAGGCTGGAGTGCAGTTGTGTGATCTCAGCTCACTATAACCTCTGCCTCCTGGGTTCAAGCGATTGTCCTGCCTCAGCCTCCTGAGTAGCTAGGACTACAGGTGTGCACCACCCTGCCTGGTAATTTTTGTATTTTTAGTAAAGAAGAGGTTTCACCATCTTGGCCAGGCTGGTCTCGAACTCTTGATCTCAAGCAATCTGCCCGCCTCAGCCTCCCAAAGTGCTGGGATTATAGGCATGAGCCACGGCCCCCAGCTGATACTTAGTATTCTTGTTGTTGCACACTGCTGATCAGTAAACTCAGTGACAAATACTTAACCTGTTCTGATTAAGCTGGTGATGAGTGGGGTTTCTCAAACTCTCCTGCTGTGATTTGATCCCATTACTTTTTGTCCTTGGCTGCCTGGAGACTTGAATGCAGAAATTGTTGACAAATTTGTATTAGAAAAATGACTCTCATCAGGGCCCCGATGGACGCCTTGGCTGCTCCTTCTCCTCTGAGGCAGGTATATTTTTTAAGTGAGATTGCTTAATGCTGCCTCCAGACTAGCCTGAGAGGAGGCTACTCCCTGGGAGGGAAACCCTGGCCACATCTCTTATGCTGTCTGAGTGTTTACCTTATCTTAAGAGCAGTAAAGAGGCTGTGGCCTGAACTGCATTAATGACCAGTTGGGCAGGATGCTTTGGAGAGCAGTTCAGTGCTAACACAGTGACATATTCTTTTCCTGATAGCTCCTAAACACCATAAATCACACGTTTAGCAACCAGGCCCACGTGTCAGGCAGGCAGCCATGGCTGCCCCGATTTCAGCAACTTCTGCGTCTCTCCGGCATGGTCTTTCCTAAAGCCCTGGCTGCAGCTTGAAATGCTCCCCTTCCAGCCTGCCTGACTGCCTGACCATTCTTGCATTGGGCCAGGGATACCTTTTGCCAAAGATCTTTAGGGTCGTCTTGTTTCTCCCGAAAGACTGTTTCCTTATTTTATGTTTTTATTTTTTGAGATGGAGTCATGCTCTGTTGTGTAGGCTGCAGTGCAGTGGCACTATCTTGGCTCACTGCAACTTCCGTCTCCCAGGCCCAGGCAATTCTCCTGCCTCAGCCTTCTGAGTAGCTGGGACTACAGGCGTGTACCACCATGGCCAGCTAATATCTTTGTATATATATATATATATTTTTTTTTTTTTAGTAAAGACGGGGTTTTGCCGTTGGCTGGGCTGGGCTGGTCTCAAACTCCTGACCTCAAGTGATCTGCCAGCCTTGACCTCCCAAAGTGCTGGGATTACAGTCGTGAGCTACCATGCCCGGCCCCCTGAAAGACTCTTCTTTTATCCATTCAGTTGATCCATGTTCCTTTTTCACTTTTTAGTTCATCTCAAAACTCCATTCTCCATGAAAGATAAACATCCCAGCTGAGAAGTCAGCTTGGCCTGGGATCCAGTCTCCACATTCTTCTTACTAGCTGTGTGACCCTGGGAAAGGGACCTCTCTGGGCCTCAGTTTCCTCATCTGTAAAATGGAGATTTAAAAATCCATCTCCTTTGCAGCACTGCTGTGAGGATGTGGTGAGATGATTCATGTGCAATGCCAGGTACAAAATAAGAGCTTGATATGTGTCAGCTGCCGGGAAAGTGAACCTCTCTGTGCCTCAGTTTCCCATCTCTAACATCGGGATACATAACAGTGCCTGCCTTCTGTGGTTGTTGTAAGGGTTAAAGAATGGGTACAGACAAGCCCTTCAGTCACTGCCAGACCCACGGTCCTCATGTAGGACACACCAGCTCCCATTGGGATTGTGTTTGTTACCCCACATGGACCCTCACTCAGCTCCAACCTGGCCGTCACCCCTTATCCATGTGGGCCATGTCCTTTCTAGAAGCGCATTCAGATCCCTTGCATGTTGCTTTGACCACCTCCAAGTGATTTGTCCCCTCAGTGGGGGGTGAAGGAGGCTGCCATGTTTATATGTTTGGCTGTTGCTGTTTGTATGAGTTTTACTACGCATAAGGTGCTCTGCAAACTCATACTGGAGGAATCTGAGTTCAATTTTTCATCTGACAAAGACATGAAAAATCTTGGTCAGCTGTGGTGGCTCACGCCTATAATTCCAGCACTTTGGGAGGCTGAAGTGGGTAGATCACTTGAGGTCATGAGTTTGAGACCAGCCTAGCCAACACGGTGAAACCCTGACTCTACTCAAAATACAATTAGCCGGGCATGGTGGCGCATGCCTGTGGTCCCAGCTACTTGGGAGGCTGAGGCACGAGGATTGCTTGAACCTGCGAGGTGGAGGTTGCAGTGAGCTGAGATCACCCCACTGCACTCCAGCCTGGGAGATAGAGCAAGACTCCATCTCAAAAAACAAAACAAAACAAAACAAACAAAAACAGAAAAACCCAAAGAGATGAAAAATATTCATCTTCTACATGAACACTGGGACTTTCTCCTCCTCCTGGTGTCAGATCTTGCCTTTCCCCCACCATGGTTCTCAGTGACTCCAGCACTCCTTTGCACTTTCTCTTCCTTTGAGTCCACTGTCTGCGGCCCTGCAGAGTTCCTGGATTCTTATTGGGAATCCTCCTTCTCAAACTAGATGGACGTTGCTGTCCCTGGCAGAGGTAGCACAGCACCATGGGTAAGGGCAGGGACTCTGGAGCCAGGCCACCTGGGTCTGAATATTGCCACTGCCAACTGTGTACCTTGGGCTGTTCACTTCACCACTCTCTGCCCCTGCTTCCCCATTTGTAAAACGGGTGTTATGACCTAAATGTTTGTGTCCCCTCCCAACATTCATATGTTGAAAATCTAAGCCCCCTATGTGGCTGTATTTAAAGGTGGGGCCTCTAAGGAAGTAATTAAGGTGAAGTGAGGTCACCAATGGGATTGGTGTCCTTGTGAGAGGAGACACCAGACAGCCGTTTCTCTCTCTGGCTCTCTCTCCACTAAGGAAAGGCCGAGTGAAGACACAGCAAAAAGGCAGCCATCTGCAAGCCAAGAAGAGGCCCCTCACCAGAAACCAACTTTGCCAGCACGTGGATCGTGGACTTCCAGCTTGGAGAACTGTGAGAAAGACAATTTCTGTCACGTAAGCCACCCGCTCTGGTATTTTGTTACGGCAGACTGAGCAGACTCGTGCAATGGGGATAATGATAGGACTAAATGAATTAAAACATATAAGCCAACTAAAACAGTGCCAGGTACGTAGTGAGCACGCAGTCAATGTCAGTTATTATTGAGCTTTGGTTCAGAGCAAGAAGTAGAAAGTCAGCCAACTTAAATAACTTCTTCAAGGTCTTAGCGTTCACAAGATTCAGGGTCAGAATTGGCACTCAGGTCCTCTGACCCCAAATAGCAACCCACTCCTTCCACAGTGCACGGCCTCTCAGTGGATGGCACTCACTTGGGTGGAGAACTGGTCCTTCACGTCACACCTTCATGGATTTAGCCACAGAGGAGCCCCACCTTTGAATCTCTCTCTCTTTTTTCTTTTTTTTTAATAAAGACGGGGTTTCACCATGTTGGTCAGGCTGGTCTTGAATTCCCGACCTTAGATGATCCGCCTGCCTTGGCCTCCAAAGTGCTTGGATTA
>CAUYLG010027167.1:0-43462 GCA_963573385.1 Cacajao melanocephalus
TTGAGGAATCACCACACTGTCCTCCACAATGGTTGAACTAATTTACACTCCCACCAACAGTGTAAAAGTGTTCCTATTTCTCCACATCCTCTCCAGCATCTGTTGTTTCCTGACTTTTTAATGATTGCCATTCTAACTGGCGTGAGATGGTATCTCACTGTGGTTTTGATTTGCATTTCCCTAATGACCAGTGATGATGAGCATTTTTTCATATGTTTGTTGGCCTCATAAATGTCTTCTTTTGAAAAGTGTCTGTTCATATCCTTCGCCCACTTTTTGATGAGGTTGTTTCTTTCTTTCTTGTAAATTTGTTTAAGTTCCTTGCAGACTCTGAATATTAGCCCTTGTCAGATGGAGAGATTGCAAAATTATTCTCCCTTTCTGTAGGTTGCCTGTTCACTTTGATGATTGTTTCTTTTGCTGTGCAGAAGCTTTTTAGTTTAATTAGATCCCATTTGTCAACTTTGGCTTTTGTTGCCATTGCTTTTGGTGCTTTTATCATGAAGTCTTTGCCCATGCTTATGTCCTGAATGGTATTGCCTAGGTTTTCTTCTAGGGTTTTATGGTTTGGGGTCTTACATTTAAGTCTTTAATCCACCTTGAGTTAATATTTGTATAAGGTGTAAGAAAGGGTTCCAGTTTCAGTTCCTGCATATAGCTAGCCAGTTTTTCCGACACCATTTATTAAATAGGAAATCCTTTACCCATTGCTTGTTTTTGTCAGGTTTGTCAAAGATCATATGGTTGTAGATGTGTGGTGTTATTTCTGAGGCGTCTGTTCTGTTCCATTGGTCTATATATCTGTTCTGGTACCAGTATCATGCTGTTATTGGTTACTGTAGCCTTGTAGTACAGTTTTAAGTCAGGTTGGGTGATACCTCCAGCTTTGTTCTTTTTGCTTATGTTTGTATTAGCTATACAGGCTTTTTTGTTGTTGTTCCATATGAAATTTAGAATATTTTTTTCTAATTATGTGAAGAAAGTCAATGGTTGCTTGATGGGAATAGCATTGAATATGTAAATTACTTTGGGCATTATGGCCATTTTCACGATATTAATCCTTCCTATCCATGAGCATAGAATGTTTTTCCATTCATTTATGTCCTCTCTTATTTTCTTGAGCAGTGGTTTGTAGTTCTCCTTAAAGAGGTCTTTTACATCCCTCATAAGTTGTATTCTTAGGCCTTTTATTCTCTTTGTAGCAATGTGAATGGGAGTTCACTTATGATTTGGCTCTCTGTTTGTCTGTTACTGGTGTATAGGAATGCTTGTGATTTTTGCACATTGATTTTGTAACCTGAGACTTTGCTGAAGTTGCTTATCAGCTTAAGGAGCTTTTGGGCTGACATGATGAAGTTTTCTAAATATACAATTAAGTCACCTGCAAACAGAGACAATTTGACTTACTCTGTTCCTATTTGAATAACTTTTATTTCTTTCTCTTGCCTGATTGCCTTGGCCAGAACTTGCAATACTATGTTGAATAGGAGTGGTGAGAGAGGACATCCTTGTCTTGTGCTGGTTTTCAAAGGGAATGCTTCCAGTTTTTACTCATTCAGTATCATATTGGCTGTGGGTTTGTCATAATAGCTCTTATTATTTTGAGATATGTTCCATCAATACTTAGTTTATCGAGAGTTTTTAGCATGAAGGAATGTTAAATTTTGTCAAAGGTCGTTTCTGCATCTATTGAGATAATCATGCGATTTTTGTCATTTGTTCTGTTTATGTGATAGATTATGTTTATTGATTTGTGTATGTTGAAGCAGCCTTGTATCCCAGGGATGAAGCTGACTTGATCATGTTGGATAAGCTCTTTGATGTGCTGCTGTGTTCGGTTTGCCAGTATTTTATTGGGGATTTTTGTATTGATTTTCATCAGGTATAATGGCCTGAAAATTTCTTTTTTTGTTGTGTCTCTGCCAGATTTTGGTATCAGGATGATGCTGGCCACATAAAATGAGCTAGGAAGGAGTCCCTCTTTTTCTATTGTTTGGAATAGTTTCAGAAGGAATGGTACCAGCTCTTTGTACCTCTGGTAGAATTAGGTTGTGAATACATCTGGTCTTGGGCTTTGTTTGGTTGGTAGGCTATTAATTACTGCCTCAATTTCAGAACTTGTTATTGGTCTACTCAGGGATTCTAATTCTTCCTGGTTTAATCTTGGGAAAGTATATGTGTTCAGGAATTTATCCATTTCTTCTAGATTTTCTAGTTTATTTGTGTAGAGGTGTTTATAGTATTCTCTGATGGTACTGTGTACTTATGTGGGATTGGTGGTGATAGCCCCTTTATCATTTTTTATTGTGTCTATTTGATTCTTCTCTCTTTTCTTCTTTATTAGTCTGGCTAGTGGTTTATCTATTTTGTGGGTCTTAGAAAAAACAGCTCCTGGATTCATTAATTTTTTGAAGGGTTTTTGGTGTCTCTGTCTCCTTCAGTTCTGCTCTGATCTTAGTTATTTCTTATCTTCTGCAAGGTTTTGAATTGGTTTGCTCTTGCTTCTCTAGTTATTTTAATCATGATGTTAGGGTGTTGATTTTAGATCTTTCTCACTTTCTTTTGTGGGCATTTAGTGCTATAAATTTCCCTCTAAATACTGCTTTAGCTGTGTCCCAGAGTTTCTGGTACATTGTGTCTTTTTTCTCATTGGTTTCAAAGAACTTATTTATTTCTGCCTTAATATTGTTATTTACCAGTAGCCATTTAGGAACAGGTTGCTCAGTTTTCCTGTAGTTGTGTGGTTTTGAGTGAGTTTCTTAATCCTGAGTTCTAATTAGTTTGCACTGTAATCTGAGAGACAGTTTGTTATGATTTCTATTTTTTGTATTTGCTGAGAAGTGTTTTACTTCCAATTATGTGGTCAATTTTAGAATAAGTGTGATGTGGTGCTGAGAAGAATGTATATCCTGTTGATTCCGGGTAGAGAGTTCTGTAGAAGTCTATTAGGTCCACTTGGTCCAGAGCCGAGTTTAAGTCCTGAATATCCTTAATTTTCTGTCTGGTTGAACAGAAAATTAACAAGGATGTTAATTAAATTAGCACAATATTGATTAAATATTGATTTAACAATTAATTATTAAATGATATTGATTTGATAATTAAATTAACACAAATAATTAAATAATATTTCTTTAATAATTAATTTAATTAACACATCACTTTAATATTGACAGTGGTGTGTTAAAGTCTCCCACTATTATTGTGTGGGAGTCTAAATCTCTTTGTAGGTCTCTAAGAACTTACTTTATGAATTTGGGTACTCCTGTATTGGGTGCATATACGTTTAGCATAGTTAGCTCTTCTTATTGCATTGATCCCTGTACAATTATTTAATGTCCTTTTGTGTCTTGTTGATCTTTGTTGATTTAAAGTCTGTCTTATCAGAGATTAGGATTGTAACCCCTGTTTTCTTTTTTCTTTTGCTTTCCATTTGCTTGGTAAATCCTCCCCTATCCCTTTATTTTGAGCTTATGTGTGAGTTTCCACATGAGATGGGTTTCCTGAATACAGCACACTGATGAGTCTTGACTCTTTATCCAATTTTCCAGTCTGTGTATTTCAATTGGGGCATTTATCCCACTTACATTTAAGGTTAATATTGTTATGTGTAAATTTGATCCTGTCATTATGATACTAACCAGTGGCTGGCTGAGAGGACAGAGTCTAGCAGCTGCAGTACATAAGCAGCCCATAACTTCAGGAACTCTCTGATAGGAGGGAAGCAAAAGCAGCTAACACAGGCCACCTTAGGAATCATTTGCCCTATTGCTTTGGCCTATAAATGATAATATTTCACACTTTTCTTGTGGTTTGCTTTTAAAATACAGTGCCCCACTGAGCCATATCATAGCCTGAGACAAAAGGAAAGGTCAATAATACTGATCTTTATTTAAAAATTTATTAGTTTGTCAATCATTTTTTGCATTTTGTAGTAATTTTTATTTTTAAAAAAGATTCCACTAAATAGTATTTATCTTGATTACTAAGTTTTTTTGGTGCCCTAAATTTTGCACCTGAGGTGGATAATTCACAGTATTTGTTGTATTGGATTGATAACCCTTTCCTAGTATATTTTGGGAGAAGCCTAATAATCTGCATTTTTTTTAATCATTTCAGAGTTTGGTCACTGGACTACTGCCTCAGAGGCACAGAGGCAGAGAATCGTAAGTGCTTCCTTTGCCTCCGCCTAGACCCACCCACATCTTAATAAAAGAGCTCTTCATGTATAGTGATCAAGGCTCCTTTTGTGTCTCTTTTGAAGCCTGAGTCAATAGGAAGAATTGAGTAGATTTTTATTAAGTATATATTGGCATTGCTTTTCATCTCTCCTTATAAAATCTAGAGAAGTGATATTCAAAAACTGATCCCAAAAGAAGTCACTGCATCGTTTTTTTTCTATCTCTTTGCTAAGACTTTTCAAACTGGCATCACTTTCAGTTTGAAATACCTACAAAAGCAAAGAAGCCAAAGGCAAAAGTGAAACGAAACATTGCACTTTGCTATTAGCATAATGTGGATATCAATTACACACAGTCAAAATTTTTGTTGCAAACACTTTATAGTTTGTTTATTCTTTTTAAAATATGTATTAAATATTTATTAAATACCCATTCTTTTGTGAGTCTACAAATAAACAAAAACAGATTAGGAAATAAGAAACGATCTAAGCTTAGGTCTGGTAATGTAATGCTTGAAAAATAACCCCGGAGGAACCATAAAATATTTATTAGTTTAAAACCAAGTTAGATAGTGTAAACTTTCTAAAGCTTTATGGGATCTCATTAATGCATAGAAAATTTAACTGTACATCCACTATTTCCAATTTATATACTGAAGGTAACATTTAAAAGTCAAAAATATTATACACAAAACAAATGCAAAACTGAAAAAGTTTCATATCACAAACTTGAAAAATCTTTTCCTAGGTTTTGCACAGCACACTAGAGTGTAATAAATCATAAGGAAAAAATATTGGTTAAAATGAGTATATTTAACAAAACATGACAGGGAAATAAACATCAATGTTTTTATCTCTTTCATATTTTTGCATTATAAATTAAATGTCAACACTTGAGTATCAGTTGATCTGGGAATTCTCAATGGGCTATGGAAGTACTAATTATGAAGCCTTTGGGAAATCTTAAACTTACCTAAGTTTCTTGGAAATCCTAAGAAAGCTATAAACTAAATAAATATTATTACAGCAACAATTCATGCATTAACAAACCCTAGATATTATTTATACTTCCTCCTTCTCCCTTTCATCCATGCAACAAAAATATAAGCAATATAGGCACAGACAAGAGATAGAAACTGCTATGCAACAAAAGATTCATTTAACCTACAGCAATGATTTATTGAATCCTGCTCTGTTCTTACAACTGTGCTGGTTATCAGAAAAGACTCACAGATCTGCGATACCCAACTCTCCAAAATTTCATGGCCCCTCTTTTATGACCCAGGCCTAGCCAAGCTTAGAATAACAAGCTGTTAGGGTCAGGCTGTTTGAATTTAGGACAGAGTGCAAAAGGAATATTTTCTCTTTCATAATTGGAAGTATACATTCCCAGCTGTTAAGCAAGATTAAACCTAATAATTACATAAATAGGTAAAACCAAACTCTGGAGCATTAATTTGTATCTGGGATAGACAGAATGATTAGTAAATACCAATGCATTAATCTGTTATAGAATCTATTGCACATTCATAACTGATATGGTTTAGCTCTGTGTCCCCACTCAAATCTCATCTCAAGAATTGTAATCCCTAATGCCAAGGGAGGGCTCAGTGGAGGTGAGTGGATCATGGAGGCGTCTTTCTCCATGCTGTTCTCCTGATAGTGAGTGAGTTCTCATGAGATCTGATAGTTTTAAAAGTGGCAGTTTTCCCTGCACACTCTCTCTGTCTCCTGCCACCTTGTGAAGAAGGTGCTTGCTTTCCCTTTGCCTTCTGTCATGATTGTAAGTTTCCTGAGGCCTCCCCAGCCTAGCAGAACTGTGAGTCAATTAAACCTCTTTTCTTCTTAAATTACCCAGTCTCGGATAGTTCTTTCTAGTAGTGTGAAAACTAACACAATAACACATTTTCATTGTTTTCAGAAGTGTTGGGTCTCCTCCTGTTTCTGTTCTGCAGGATCTCTCATGTTGTTATTTATTTGCCTTCATCTATTCTCATTCTATGTGCTGCAGCAAGAAGGCCATATTTACCCCGAGGTTCTCCTGTTATCTGTAAGCCATAGCCTGGTCATCCCCTCAAAAATATCTCCAGCAGAAAATTCACATTAAAATTCTAGGTTTTTATTTACAAAAATAAAATTAAAACTTAGAACCATCTCTACAGTCCCAAATTTAATTCATTATTGTTTGCTTCCACCATATTCTTTATCTGTTTTTTCCTACTAATCAGTGACACATATTCCCCCTCATCTCTCAGTCCAGCTGCATTCTTCAGTCTCCCCAAAACTATGAGATGAAATTATAGAATTGGTATCCACAAAATGTGTTAAGAAAAATGTGTAGATACACAAAATGATGGCATTGTGGACTTAATTTTGTTCACGGCCTTAGTAACAGTTAGTTACCCATAGAGCTAAATTGGCAAAAATAATATTAAAACTTTATTTACATGAATGTTTACACATGGTTTATAATTTTTTACTTTTAAAAATCTAAATGTTTACTGAACTTTTTAAAAAAACTGTCAAATAGGCAAATATGCTTTAAAATTATTAGCAATTTTTGTGTAAAACATAAGTTAGTCACTTATATTGTCACTTATACTTTCCATTTTTAGGGCAGCCTGAATTCTAAAGATCCTTGCCAAGTACCAATTACGTTTTCTATTGCTTTTAGCTAATCATAATTTAGTCTTCCATTAGGAAGTCTATTGAAGACCAGTTAATTCATTAGTACCTGCTTAATGGGGTTTAGTGCTTAGTCAATTCTGCATTTTACTTTGTGGCTTTCTACCTTTGTTTAACTAAGTCTCTGTAATCATTTTGTTCCATTTCTAATAACATCAGATTGGTAACTGTACAAAGGGTATGTTTAGAATGTGAAGCTAATATATTAACTTTAGCACCTAATTCTTTCTAATGATTAACTGACAATAAAATTTCTTAAGTAACTTAGTAATCCTCACTGGGCAAAACAGCAATCTATTTGAGTGAAGAAAGTGGCAAAAAAAACCTTCCTTCTCCTCATCTTGGATATCTTACTACAGAAAGAGACTCACTACAACATAAAACTTCACCAATAAAGCTGAAAGAGCTTTACCTTTCCTATTCAAGGGGAATGTGCATGAATACTACACACAAATTTCTTAATAAAATGTTTTTTCCTGAAAGGATTTTATGTTCTAGGGATAGACTTCATCTGAAAGCTACTCTATTCTCCTAATAAGTGAATGGCTTTTAAACACAAATTTTACCTCTCCTAAACTTTACCAAATTTGCCACCATAACCCAGAGATAAGAGATTAAAGAAGGAAAAAATATGGAAATCAGAGCATAGAACTCTAAGGAGACATTACATAAGAAAGAAAGTATATGTCCTTAAAAATACTATTGATAAAGATCTTGTACTTTGAGGAACAACTTGGAGTAAATTTATTGAGGAACTCACTGCTCTAATAAATAAATATTAAAATAAGGAAGTAATCATTTACATTTTTGGGGGGGTGACTCACAAACAACGAACTTCATTTATTTATGTTTTAATTTAGATTCAGGGAGTACATATGCAGGTTCGTTACATGGATACATTGCATGATGCTGAGGTTAGGCATCTAATGATCCCACTGCCCAAGTAGTGAACACAGTACCTGATAGTTAATTTTTTAACCCTTTCCTCCTCCTCTGGCTCTCCCTTTTTGGAATCCCCAGCATTTATTGTTCCCTTCTTTGTGCCTGTATGTACCCAATGTTTAGCTCTCACTTATGCCTGAAATATGCAGCATTTGCTTTTCTGCTTCTGCCCTAATTCATTTAGGATAATGGCCTCTAGGTACATCCATGTTACTGAAGAAGCACTTTGGATATTTCTCAAATAGCTAGAAGTAAGTTACTACTGGGTATATATGCAAAGGAACATAAATCATTCTACCAAAATGATCCCTGTATTCATATGTTTATCACATCACTATTCACAGGAGCAAAGATACGGAATCAACGCAGGCACCCATCAATTGTGGATTAGATAAAGAAAATGTGATGTGTTTACACCATGAAATAACACACATCAATAAAAAGGAACAAAATCTTTTGAAATAATCCTTTAAATGTCCTTTTGAAATAACCATTTAAATGCATAGTGTTGAATGTAAAGAGAAAGGGAAAGGAAATTAACAATATAAAATCACACTATTAATAAGGATGCAGACAAAAGCTGATCAACAGAGATTTTTCCTTAGGCACACATGGCTAAGAGTTTTATTTTTCTTAGTGAGCAAGAATTGGGGCTGGAATACCCATAGTGTAAAATGTGCATAAGCATCTATATAATCATTTTATATGCTATTATTACAGTATGGTTCATTTCTTCTTAAATAATTTTATGTGTTTCTTATAAATTCAACTCTTTAGTTTTCCAAATGGGAAAATCAGATAAATAATGGATACTTGTTGAATGCTGGCTTCTTTAAAAAAAAAACATCACAACCTGTTAATCACACAAAGCTAGATACACGTTATCCCAGCAAAGGAGAATACTACCAAAATAGTTAAAAAAGAGAAGAAAGAAGTCAGGGTATCAGTAAAGCCTGGAATCTGATTTAAGTCAGGTCTTTCATTAAGTGTGGTAGGCATGGGGTGGGGAGAGGAATAGGCTTGATTCAGGTTAAATATTATAATATGCTGGTTTAAGACTGATGGATGTGTCAGGGCTTGCATTTGAGATGGAGGAGCTTCAAAGGCTTGGGAGTAAACAATTGGTTGATGTTATCTTTTTAAGAGTTTAACAATTTGATTTTCATTTAAATGGTTTTCACTGTACCAATAAAGTTACTTTTAACTTTATCTTCCTGAGCAAAGTTTTCAGGATGTCAAAAGATTTAAAGAAATTAGATCCACTTATTTACAAGGAAATAGTAATACAATAAGCATAAAATTGAAGATGTAAGTTAATACTTTAAAGATAATTTTGCTAACAGACAATATATGGACAGGAGATATGAGTTAACATAACAAAATTGAAAGAGAGGGAATGATAAAACAATAAGTTATAATGGAAACGGCTGTTAAAAGACAAAAGTATAAAGTCAGTTTCAGAAGGTAGTGTTCAACAGGAAAAAAATATTAAGTGCAAAAGCTATTATTATGTATTGCATTTTGCCAGAAAACCCAGGACAACCCAAATCCAATGAAATAACACTGATTCTAATAAGTTTAAATAGAAGCAAAAATATTAAAGTATATTTAAAATAAAAGGTCAGTGGAAAGAATTTGAACATCACAGCAAACTAACTGCATGTATCTTTTATGCCTTCTGCCTAAATTCCCTTGAAAGGACAAAAAGATACTTTAAAATGTATAAATCTATAATAGTGCTGGACAGTAAGAACTGGTACCAGAAGTGTAAGAAAAATATTGAACAATTCTTAATGAGAGAAAGCAGACAGGACTGGATTGACAATTAGGAGAGACCAAGAAAAGTCTTAAGAAGATATGGTGTTGGGGAGACGGCCATGTGGGTGAGAGTATCGTGAAATGTGTCCCAGCATCACAATCAGAAGGATTCTTCAGAGCCTTGTGAGGCTTATTTGAGAAAATGTCTTTAGGGAAGCTGAGAAAACCAGCATCTCTCTTGTTGTGCCATTCTGCAAGGCTGAGCTAAGTGCAGCTCTTACACTGGCACACAAACTAAGGCAGCCAGTCCTGGAGCCCTAAAGGCAGGGCTATGCAGTAGGTCATCGATGGTCAAGAGTGAAGAACCCTCTTCCAGGAGGACCTCTCAGGAGATAAGAATGGTCATGCCACTTCTGACAGCGTGTATCACTCCTTTGCCCAAATCACCAAAGGTAATTTTAAGAAAGAAGAACCAGCACATACAAATAGGTTGATATCCAAACAAATGAATAAATAATCAATAGCAAACATGAAATAAAACATTTTTAAAACGCTTTTAGTTGAACAAAAACAAATAAAAGAAACACACACACACAAGAGAATTGGCACCAAAGCAGCAGAACGAATAAAGCAAACTGAAAAAGACTGTAAGATAAATAAAATTAACTTTCTAGGAGAGAGTGTGGTGGCTAAGGCCGGAGGACTGCTTGATCTCAGGAGTTCCAGGCTGAAGAAAGTTATGACTGCACTACTGTAATCCAGCCTGGAAGACAAAGCAAAACCTCATTTCTGAAAATAAATAAATAAGTTAATTTTTAAAAAAGTTAGGAGAGATTAAAGGAATTATCACATGCACAAGCTCTTTCAAAAAATAATTAAAGGTCATGAGAAGTAAAGGTATAGGTTTTGGGGATGAGGAAAAGCTACCTAAGATTAGCTTAATGGCAAAATAGAAATAGCTAAGGAAGAAAGTTGTATTAGTGTTAAATAAGCTGAAAAATCATAATCAGAAGGATAAGGCCAGACACAGTAGCTTAGGCCTATAATTCCAGCACTTTGGGAGGCCGAGGCAGGCAGAGCGCTTGAGGCCAGGGTTTCAAGACCAGCCTGGCCAACACAGTGAAACCCTGTCTCTACTAAAAATATTATTCCCCAAAATTAGCATGTTATGGTGGCACACCTGTAGTACAGCTACAGTGACACCCTGTCTCTACTAAAATATTACCCCCCAAAATTAGCATGGTATGGTGGTACACCTGTAGTACAGCTACCTGGGAGGCTGAGACACAAGAATCACTTGAACCCGGAAGGCAGAGGTTGCAGTGAGCGGAGATCACGCTACTGCATTACAGCCTTTTTTTTTTTCAAAGAAAAAAAAAAGAATAAAGTGAAAATTATATGAAAAAATTATTGAGAGACAAGAATAGACCAGAAGACCGATACCTTTTGCTATATTTTGGATGTTTTGTTCCCTTCACATGTCATGTTGAAATGTGATCCCTGATGTTGGAGGTGGGGACTAATGGGAAGTGTCTAAGTCATGAAGGTGGATTCCTCATGAATTATTTGGTGTCCTCCCCATGGTAATGAGTTACCCAGAGATCTATTGTTAAAAAGAATCTGGGATCTTCCACCTCTCTCTTGCCATGTGACGCATCTTTTCCCCCTTCACCTTCTACCATGTGTAAAAGCTTCATGAGGCCTCAGGAGAACCCAAGCAGATGCCAATGCCATGCTTGAACAGCCTTCAGAACCATGGGCCAAATAAACCCTTCTTCATTATAAATTACCCAGTTTTAGGTATTTCTTTAAGCAACACAAATTAGACTAACACCTCCATCTAAGAGAAGTCAAAGAAGAAATCAGTAGAAACAAGGTGAATAAGATAATTAAAAGCAATTAGAAGAAAAAAAAAACAGAGAAAAAGATATATGAGCCTTTTAATTGAATGGGCACCAAAACCATTTCATAAAGAAAATTAATCAAACCTAAACATAATGTGACAGAAACTCTGAACATTTCAGATAAAGGAACAAGGATCATACTGGGAAGGCTCTAACTTCTCATTTAGCAATAATCAATGCTAGAAGAAAGAATATTTTAGAGGAATAGAGCATACAGCTCCATTACTAGCCAAATTATCATTCTTGATAGAGAATCAAAAGATTATTTTAATATACAAAGCTCAGAATGACTCCTTTCCATAAACTATGAAACAAAATCTTAAGTACAGACTCCAACTTTGTAAAAACAATTTTAATAAAAACAAAGACATGAATTTTAAAAATTAGTGCACCAAGAAATTATTAAATTTATTATCAAAACATGTATTATACTTATAAAAATGGGAATTTATCATTGGTATTCAAAATATGCTTAATCTGAAAGGCAAAGTGATAGAAAAGTAAAATAAGTGGGAATTTGCTACATTTTTGTTCATTGGGAAAATCATATCTAGGCATACATAGGAAAATAAATAAATTAAATGATTATAACAGATTCTAAAAGAATGTGACATATATAACCTTCTTAATGTAACAAAACAAATAAAATAAAAATTTAATAAAATATACAGAAAGTCAGGAAAGAAAAATAAATACAGAATTATGAATAATAAAGAGTAAAAATACAGTTTGTTTCAATCAACAGTGTTTATAATAAATTCAAATGATATAAATCTCCATCCTCCAACATAGTAAACATCTGGTTGGAAGAAGAAATTTAGACACAAGCTAAAATTCACCTAACGTTGAAAGATAGAGTAATGAGGTGGGAAAAGAGACTTATCTAGCAAATTCTAGCAAAGTCAATCGTGTCTGAAAATAGTAAACACATAAGAAATAAAACTCAATGAAATGCAATAAATCAAAATAAAATGCATAGCTGTTTTCAAATTAAGTTGGAAATATTCCAGAGACTAAAAGAATCATGAATGGTTTATACAAGGTTCACCCACTCAAGTATATAGCAAAATATTTTTTAATCTAAGATAATAACATAAACTATGTAGAAAGGATATACGTGGGTAAAAATGGTGGGCACAACAATCATTTTAAAGCACCATACAAGCAATACATAATGATTAACTGATTCATATCTAGCTTATTGGAAAACAGCGCATAAATAACATCTGAAATATGCAAAAAACAAAGTTACAAAATACGTGAAGCAAAAAGTAATAAAACTCAAGGAAAACTGAAATAGCCACAATTCTAGTTGGAGATGAGTGTAATATTCTGGTAACTGTGCAAAGGAAGTAGATCAAGAAGCAGGATGTGATCAACTATGTCAAATGCTATTGATAGGTCAAGTCAAGTTAAAACTGGGAATTCACTATGGAAATAGCTACAAGAGGGTCATTGGAACCCTGATAAGAGCTACTAAAGTGTGGAGAAAAAAGCCCCAGTTGGAGTGAGTTCAAGAGAAAAGTGGAAGCAGAATTATATTAGTATAGAAAAGTTTTCCAAGGAGTTTTGTAAATAGAAGCAAAGTAAAGTGGTGCTATCCAGAGGAGAACTGACATTAAGAGACCCCTGAGAGGACAAAGAATAAGAAAAGAATTATTGAAGAGAGAATCCAAGTTGGCTGATTATTAGCGCCTCAGGATTGCAGCTCCCAGTGAAAGCGCAAAGACTGAATGGACGCCACACTTCCAGATGAATTTTTGTTGCCCACAGACCAGGAGATTCCCAGCGGAGGAGTTGCATGGGTCGCCAGTGCGACCGTTTTGCTGGCGCCCCAGTGCGGCGGTTCGTGGTGCAGAGTAAACGGGACTGGGCATCCTTTTGGTTGAGGTTTGGAGTTCCGGGAAGGCAGAGTCGCCCATTCAGCCGATTGAAAAAGGGACTGAAGAGGGAACCCAGACCGGAGATTCCTGGGTAGAAAAGCCCCACGAATCTCAACGCCGCTGTTTCACCCAGTGCTGCAGGTTGCCGCAGTGAAAATTACACAGATTCCTGCACTGGGAATCAACAAGCTGGACGTCCACTCAGAGACCTAATTTGAAAGTCGGTAATTACAAAGACGACAGGTGGATAAATCTACAAAGATGGGAAGAAACCAGCGCAAAAAAACTAAGAACACCCAAAATCAGAATACCTCTCCTACAGGGGATGGCAGTTCCTCATCAGCAAGGGAACAAGGCCTGATGGAGAACGAGTGTGATCAATTAACAGAATCAGGCTTCAGAAGGTGGATAATAAGAAACTTCTATGAGCTTTAGGAATATGTTCTAACCCAATGTAAAGAAACTAAGAATGCTGAAAAAAGGTTCGATGAAATGCTAATGAGAATAGACAATTTAGAGAGGAATATAAGTGAATTAATGGAGCTGAAAAATACAAGAACTCCGTGAAGTATGCACAAGTTTTAATAGTCGAATTGATCAAGCAGAAGAAAGGATATCAGAGGTCGAAGACCAACTTCATGAAATGAAACGACAAGACAAGATCAGAGAAAAAAGGGTGAAAAGGAATGAGCAAAGGTCTCCAAGAAATATGGGACTATGTGAAAAGACCTAATTTACGTTTGATAGGTGTATCTGAATGTGATGAAGAGAATGAATCCAAGCTGGAAAATATTCTTCAGGATATTATCCAGGAAAACTTTCCTAACCTAGCAAGGCACGACAATACTCAACTCCAGGTAATACAGAGAACCCCACAGATATTCCTCAAGAAGAGCAACCCTAAAACACATAATCGTTAGATTTACTCGGCTTGAAATAAAGGAGAAAATACTAAGGGCAGCCAGAGAGAAAGGTCAGGTTACCCACAAAGGGAAGCTTATCAGACTCAGAGCAGATCTCTCAGCCGAAACCCTACAAATCAGAAAAGAGTGGGGGTTAATATTCAACATCCTTAAAGAAAAGAACTTTCAACCCAGAATTACATATACAGCCAAACTAAGTTTCATAAGTGAAGGAAAACTAAATTTTTTGCCAACAAGCAAGAACTCAGAGGTTTTTTCACCACCAGGCCTGCTGTACAACAACTTCTGAAAGAGGCACTACACACAGAAAGGAACAACCATTATCAGTCATCCCAAAAACTTACCAAGAGGTAAAGAGTATCACCATAATGAAGAATCTACATCAACTAATGGGCAAAACAGCCAGCTAGCATTAAATGACAGGATTAAACTCACAATATCAATATTAATCCTAAATTTAAATGGATTAAATGCCTCAATCAAAACATACAGTTAGCCAAATTGAATAAAAAGTCAAAACCCATCGGTACGCAGTATCCAGACCTATCTCATATGCAAGGACACACAAAGACTCAAAATAAAGGGATCGAGGAAGATCCACCAACCTAATGGAGAGAAAAAAAAATACAGGAGTTCTGACAAAATAGACTTTATTAGCAACAAAGACTAAAAGAAACAAAGAAGGACATTACACAATGGTAAAAGAATCAAAGTAATAAGAAGAGCTAACAATTCTAAATATATATGCACCCAACATAGAAGCACCCAGATACATAAGTCAAGTTCTTAATGATTTATAAAGAGACTTAGACTCCCGCACAATAATAGTGGGAGACTTTAACATTACATTGTCGATATTAGATAGATCAATGAGACAGATAATTAACAAGGACATCCGTGATTTGAACTCAGACTTGGAACAAGTAAATTTAATAAATATTTGCAGAACTCTCCACCCCATATTCACAAAATGTATATTTTTCTCAGTATTACATTACACCTATCCTAAATGTGACCACATTATTGGAAGTAAACTACTTCTCAATAATTGCATAGTATTCCACAGATATAGATGAAATATTGGTTGGCTGTTTGTGTGTTATTTTCTTCCCTTATTCCTTCCTGTCTCCATTGCTAAGCATAATTATCGGCATAAAAATCTTTAATACCTATATTTAGATTATATTTTAGCCTGAGCAATAGAGCAAGATTCTTGTTCTCTCTCCCCCTTTCTTTTTCTTTTTCTCTCTCTTTCTCTCTTTTATTCTTTTTCTCTTTCTTTAAAAGAAAAAAAAGAATTATAAGTAAATAAAATAGTATCCTTTAGTTTGCTTCATGATGTTTAATAGACATATAATTTTAAAAATCATTAAGATACAGTGTGTTTTGTTTCTGCTTTTGCTTTTTAAAATAATTGGAGAAATAGGTTGTTTGTATGCTAATGCAAATAATGATGTAAGAGGGATTTGACAATAATTAACACACAAAAGCAAGTTGCCAGAGCAATGGTTTTAAGTAGGTGAGGGAGGATAGAAGATCCTGCACAAGTGGATGGGTTGCTATTGGAAACACAGGGTTTAATAATTGTAATAGAGGGAAAGAGAGGGTACTTCGTCACGAAAAGAAGCCTGCAGAAGTCCTGGAGCTGGAGATTTGATGAATGAAATAAAAATACAAGTAAGAGCTTCAACAACAGACTAGACCAATAAAACGAAGAATTTCTGAACTTAAAGACAGGTCTTTTGAAATAACACAGGCAGACAAGAAGAGAAAATAATTAAAAAAATAAATAAATAAAGAAGCCTGCAGGATTTATGGATTTGTGGGACACCATTAAGTGTACAAATATTCATATTACGGGCATCCCAGAAAGAAAAAAGACAGGAAAAGCTATAGAAAACATATTTAATGAAATGATAGCTGAAAACTTCCCAAGTTTTGATAGAGAGAGAAACCTTTCATCTTTTTTGATATCTTTCTTATTTTTTAGGGTATGCATTTACAGCTATAAACTTTTCTCTTTATACTTCTTCCACTGCATTCCACTTCTTCCACTGCATTCCACTGCATGTTTTGTTATGTTGCATTTTTATTTTCATTTGCCTCAAGGTATTTTCTAATTTTTCTTGTAACTTTTCTTTGACCCATTGATTGTTTCAGAGTGTTCCTTATTTTATACATATTTGTAGATTTTCAGCTTTGCCTCACGCTATTGATTTTTAGTTTTATTCCATTGCGATTACAAAATATACTTTATATGATTTCAGTGGATCATTCCAAAGGGTGTAGAGAAAGATTAAGAGCTGACCAGACATTAAATAAACAGGGAGAGTTTAGATTTTCTCAAATATGTAAAGACTTGATTTTTTTTTCTAGCATGTATTCTACAATAGAGAATGTTCCATGTGCTCTTGAGAAGAATATATAGTTCACTGTTTTGGGTGGAGTGTTCTATGTATGTCTGTTAGATCCAATTAGTCTATAGTGTTGTTCAAGTCCTCTACTACCTGATTGATCTCATGATTGGAAGTGACATATTAAAGTATTCTACAATTATCATGCTGCTATTTTTTCCTTCAGTTTTGTCAAATTTTTCTTCAAATACAATGTTAACATTTTTGTTAAATGGTATTTTAACCTATATATAATGGGTATTTCTGCATTTTGAGTTATGATAGATTTTATTTTATCATAACGATGAAGCAGGATATTTTCCTGACCCCTCCATGAGACTTGTGACACAGCTGCCCCATTTACTCAGCTCACTACTCTCAACTCCTCGCAGGAGGAAGTATGCAGGCAAATGAGGCAGGAACTGGAGTACTTGAGTGCTAGAACCAGCTGGCCACTTTGGCACTGGTGGGAGCAAAACTCCACTCACTCTGACCTGCTACGTTCCACCTCATCGGAGGGAACATTCAGGTGAGTGGGTGCAGGAGCCGGGACAAGCACTTTTAGGCACCAGGAGGAGCAAACTTGGTGCAGGTCCCGTGGCAACATCTGGAGGGGGGGTGTGTGTGACTTCTGAAGCCCCAGTGGACATGTTATAGTACACTTTTAGCTCTGCCATCTGCAGACAGCTTAAGCATTAACAGCTCAGAGGGCCCTTTTGTATCTGCACTTGCTCTCAAGCACTTGTCTGGCATCCAGGATAAATAAAGTTAGGCAAAGAAATTGAAAGGTGGTAAATGCAGGGAATTTTATTGCCAGTGAAAGTGGCTCTCAGTGGGAAGAGGAGCTGAAAAGATGGTGGGAGTGGGGAGGTGTGCAGGCAATCTTATCCTGAAGTCCAGCCATCTCTAGCTGGATTCTTCTCAGAAGTTATGCCATGAAGCCCTCTGAAGTCAAGCCACTTCTCTCCAATGTCCAGCTGCTTCTACCACACTGCCAGCTGAGTCTGAGGTCTTTATAGGCACAGAATGGAGTAGGGTGGGGCCATGGATGGCTCAGGAAAAGGCAACATTCAAGTGGGGAAACAGGGATATAAGTTCTCACTTTGGGCTGCGGTCTCAAGATTTCCAGCTTGAGGGTGGGGCTTTGCCAGGGACCCTACCTTTTTCTGCATAGAATTTCTCTGCTTCCTTTCCCTATTAATAAGATATCACCAATGGAAACACTTAAGATACTAAAAAGACTTATAAACTGTGTTAGAGGCTAGTTGAAATAATATTAATAGTTTCATAGGTTGCAAGGATGAATTTTGTGTTTGTTTATTTTAGTTCTAATTTGTATGCAATTATACTGTAACACTTCTTACCATTCTAAGACAGATGTCTGTTCCACTAAACTTAATACTTCAAGTTGCAGGAAAATACTAATTGAATGCACATAATAGGTCAACTTTAGAGAGTGGATAAAGAAAGATCAAGGATCAGAATGTAGCAGAAGAAGGGTTTGGAGTCAAACAGTCAATGAAACCTTACCCAGTACTTCTCAAGGTGTTCAATCTATACAGAGCCATAAGTAAACTAGAAATCAATGTGAAACAAGAGGAAAGGGAATTTCAAAGGAAAGGAGACAAACCATTGGAGAATAGAGACATAAAAAGTAAGAGGAAAAAAAGGAAAAGAAGGTCAATATTCAGAAGAAGACACTGGATAACTAAAGGACATAGATTTTATCATGACACCCAAAGCAATACAGCTTTTAAAAATTAATCAGAGAACAGGCAACCAAAGACCCTATTTTAACCCATTCCAGTTAAATAGCATACTGAAAGTGATTTGGTCATATTCAGAGAAGAGAAAATCAACCACACAGAGCTGATCCATATATCAAAAAGAAGTCTGAAAAAATAGAACAGTTTTATTAGTGAAGAGTATAATATTTTGAATTTTCTAATACATTTGTCTCTGCAATATTTTAAATGAAATTAAAGTTCTTTTGTTCTGTATAACAAAAATGAGTATTTCATAATATCTTCAAGATTAAAATATTTAAGGTAATGATTAGTTTGACATCATGAGACTCAGATTTTCAAACTTTGATATGGATTTGGTTAGTGAACTATGCTTCCCCAACTTGAGGGTGCAATTCAAACTAGCAAATTCACACAGGTCAATAAGGAAAAGAATGTCTACACCAGCAATAAAAACAACATTTCTCATTTTACGTTTACAGGATTTTAACATCATAATGGAGTTTAGATCACACTTGCCCAAAATAAATGATTATGATGCCAAAGCCCAGTGGCAAGGAAACAAACAATATGCCTAAGTTGTTTTCTTATTCAGCTGATTTTGTAGAATGTGCTAGAACTGAAAATAATCTCTGCTACTTGCCTTCCTGCAAATATGCTACAGATTAAATATTTTCTTGTGAGCTTTTAATGAAAGACTGGTTTTAATTATATTCACTTACTATGCAAATTAGGTTTGAATCAGCCCATTCATTAATATCCTATCTGGGATAGCAAAATAAATACACCACCTAAATTTTATTAAACGTGCTTAGAAGTCTGAGATATCACAGAATGTAAATTTTTAATTATGATACAAATTAACAGATTGTCTTATTGCTTGATAAAATGGTTCTTGTTACCTGATGTAAATACTTGCAAATATCACACATATGCAGGGTTTCTTTCTTTTGTTGACATTAACAAGAAAAATCTCTTTATAAAGTTCATTTTCATTTACAATTGTAGATTAGTCCTGAACATTTTTCCTCATTACATGCAAATCATTAATCACACAAAATGAATGCAGCATCACTTTTGTTCTCCATGATGATGGGCTTTGCGATGAATACGTATTATCATAAATCTTTCTAAAAGAGTTCCTAATAGCATCCAATAACTTGCAACATCAGTGAGTAAAATGTAAAGTACACACTCTTCCACCAGCTTTTATATCTGAAACCATCATCATCAATTTTCACAAGGACAACTTAAAACATGAGCATGTAAATGCACAGACCCATAGAATCAGTAATGCAAAACACATTTTCACATTTTCTACTGTTTTTCTCCTGAACAAGATTTCACAATGCCCTTTGTTTCTCTGTTGTTCTCTTCCTCTTCTAATGTCATTAGACCCTGATGCTCAATAATTAGTTCCTTGTGCCTTGGTAAAACAAATTTTCAGTATTATTTTTTTGTTCAGATCCAGGGTATTTTCAAACATTAAATTAAAGAAAAGATGAAAAATAATTTATTTTGAACACTAAGATATTTTTATCATTGTATGGCATGGTAAGGATTTTCAAGGTACGTCTTTTGAAACGTTCAACCTTAAACCAAACAATTTTGATAGACTTAAATAGTAGGATTTAGGATATACACGTATACATGCACCGCAAAACAAGCCCAATTTTCTCATATCACCTAAACAGTCCTGCCAGTGCTCATTGCCAGGGTGAACCTGGACTCAGCAACCTTGTGAGATTATTCAAGAGAATACAATAAATATTCATAGGTCAAGACAGAAAAAACAGATGTTTTTAAAGACCCAAGAGCAAATAAAAACAACCTCATAAAAATGTAATACACTCACATTCATTAAGCTGCATTTTGGAGTCCTCTAAAATTAATTTGCTCTTACAAATTATCTAACTTTGACCTCTGAGTTTAGAGTCAAAATATTTTTATCAAAGGCACAATTTCCAGGAAACATTGAGATCATTTAAGGCATAATGTGGAAGACACGTTCATATAAATGTCATCTATTGATTTGTGTTGTTGTGTTTCCAACTTGAACTAGTTACAGAAACACCATAAAAAGATAAAAGTGTCAGGCTCAGTGACTCACGTGTATAATTCTAGCTACTTGGGAGGCTGAGGTGGGAGGATCACTTGAGGCCAGGAGTTTGAGACCAGTCTGGGCAACAATGTGGACATTTTCTCTAAAATAATAAACGATGAAAATAAAATTAGCCAAGTGTGGTGGTGTGCACCTGTAGTCACCACTACTCAGGAGGCTGAGGCAGGAGAATCACCTGAGCCCAGGTGTTCAAGGCTGCAGTAAGCCTTGATCTCACCACTGCACTCCAGCCCAAGTGATGGAGTAAGACCCCATTTGCAAAAAAAAATTAAGACATAAAAATAACAGGTTCTAAAATTTTCTACAATTGAGATACTCATAGTAAAATAATTGCTGAGACTTATACTGAGGAAAAATTATGAATAGAAAGTTATTCAAAATTCTCAAGTGTCTCATAATTTTTATAAAATAGTAATAATTTGCTGATTGCCTATAATTATCATCCTAGTACTATTTTAAGCTCTAACTCCATTGACCTTTTCGAATCCAGATAATATGTGAGGTAGGCTTTTAAACCCCATTTTATGAATCAGAAAAATGAGCCTCAGGGCTTAGGTAGTTATGCCCTACTAAATAATTGGCCCAGAAAAAAACAGACATTAGCTTTGTCTGTCTTCAAACCCTGCTTTTTCCATCATATGCCTTTGTATTGCTTATCTTCATTTTCTCTTTGCTTTAAATTTTTAGAGTTGATTTTAGTTTCCTTCTACAAATAGACATAAAAGGTTAACTCAGATATATAGCATAGGTATAACAGCTCATAAAAATTAACAGCTGACAGATTCATAAGAATCACATCACAGCAGATATTTAGTGTGTTTTGTAAAGGTAATCTTTACCTTTATATAGAAATTGATGTTGAAAAAACTATACTACCATTTTCAATGTCATCACTTTTTAATATACTGAAAAATATGTAATAATAAGTAAAATTGATTTAAATGTACTGTATTACAATTAATTTGTATCTGTAATTTGTATCTTCAGTTGCATACATTTGGAGATAAATTTGAATTTTAGGAATTGTAAAAACCTATTGTGTGTCTTGTTTCACACCTCAACTTATTCTTCCAAACTCATTTATTAAGTACATATGCTTACTGTACATACTGATTTTAAGAACAGTTAAAATCAGTTATTGTTCTTAGATATATTATGAACAAGGTATAATGCTAATTTAGCTAAAAATATTGCCATGTTACAATTTTTTTGAAAATAATTTTAACTTTTATTTTAGGTTTAGGGAGTACCTGCGCAGTTTGTTACATAGGTATATTTCGTGATGCTGAGGTTTAGGGTACAAATGATCCCATCACCCAGGTGATGAGCATAGTACCTGATAGGTAGCTTGTCAGCCTTTGCCCCCACTCCCTCCTCTTCCCTCTAGCAGTCCCCAGTATCTGTTGTTCCCATCTTTATGTCCATATGTACCCAATGTTTAGCTCCCACCTATAAGTGAGAACATGTAGTATTTGGCTTTCTGGTCCTGCATTAATTGGCTTAGGATAATGATCTCTAGCTGCATGTATCTTGCTGCAAAGGACATGATTTCATTCTTTTTTATGACTGCAGAGTATTTCATGGTGAATACATAGCACATCTTCTTTATCCAATCCATCATTGGTGAGTACCTAGATTGACTCCATGACTTTGCTGTTGTGAATAGTGCTGGGATGAACATAAGAGTGCATGTCCTTTTGTATGTGTGTGTGCATTGATTTATTTTTTTGTGTGTGTATATCCAGTAATGGGATTGCTGGGTTTAGTGGTAGTTCTGTTTTTAGTTCTTTGAGAAATTTCCAAACTGCTTTCCACAGTGGCCAAACTAATTTACATTTCCACCAGCAGTGTATACATGTTCCCTTTTCCCTGCAGCCTTGCCAATATTTGTTAGTTTTTTACTTTTAATTATGGCCATTTTGACTGGTGTAAGATGGTATCTATTGTGACTTTAATCTGCATTTCGTTAATGTAAAATCAAATCTTAAATTGATATTAGTAATAATATCAGCAACAGTAATTATGTAATGCAAAAAGGAAAAAATGGAAAATAAATATAAAGATATAGGTTTTGAAACATCAGGAACAAGGACTTAAGAAGAATGATACAAGTAATACATTACTATACTGATGATAATTAAGTGGAAAATTCTAAACAGTTGATTGTCACTCAGGGAATAAGTGCTATTGTAACTGCTATTATGTTTCTACACTTGGACAAGGCACTTGAGCATTTATCAATATGTTAAGGATCTCTGTGAAGTGAAATGGAAGCAGTTTCCACTGGTTTCTAACATCGAAAATCACCTAGGCAGGAATAAGAATGGAGAAGTGGTACACCTGCTTCTTTATCCCCATGGATAACTGAACTATAGCCTTGGGTAGATTTGCAATGTGCAACTCCGCTTCAGCTGCCTGCAACTCTTTTCAAATTTGTTCACTAAGTGTCTATAATGACAGATGAGGGTGGGCACTTATCTCTAGGTGTTGGGAAATGGGGCCCTCTGAGATGCAGGAAGCACTATATCTATTTCAAATATATACAATTCTGTATTTGTAATATCTTATATTTGCCTAATATAAACACAATTTTAAAATATCAACCAAAGCCTTAATCTCTTCTAACTTTACTATTGACACTTTGGAAGAATACGCCTATGAAAATACATAAATGAGAAGTATGATCTTAAGATTTACTTTCAAATATCTTAAAGTCTTGAAATGTCAGTTTTCCAATGTTTATTAATTAACCTAATTTTTATAATTCTGATACAAAATGTAAACATTACAATGTAAAAATGTGTGTTTTCAAAATATGAAGTATCCCTGAGAATATTTTGGATTTGGGGGTAAAACTTTATCTACCTTGTTGAATGATATATTTCATGTATATGGGCTTTATTCTGAATTATTTGATTGAAAATGGTTTTTAAAAAATCATCTCAACTCAGGGAAAAATTACTAAAATACTTATATAAATACATTTTTTAAACAAAAGCTATGGGCATAATTGAAATCCACATAACTTAAAATCAACTAAGTCATTTTCTTGCTTTCAGATTTTAGTTAATCTTGGTGCTATTATGAGGATACTTGAGGAGGAATTGCAAAGTATAAATCTTAAATTTTCATGTTTTAATATATATTGTTTTACTATTCTTTTCATTTTGGAAGTCTCTATGATCTGTACTTATAAAATATTTTTCTTAAAATATGTTTTATTCCAAGCACTAGTCAGCGGCAAATGATAGTATTGAGCTATGCTAGTACTCACATGTAAATCATGTTTATCCTTTAAACTTTAAAAACAGTAAGTAGCCTTTCTCCATGCTTTTGTCAAATTCTGTATTTTAAAATGCTAATGGGACCTTTAAATCTGTTCATAATTTTTAAGTGCTCTGATGGATATTCTGCCTAGGAGATTATTTAAATGAATTAAGCTGTTTAATCCTCTCTGTATTTAAAATAGTAGACTGTCACCACAATATAACTTTAACTTCTAGTGTATCCATTGAAATAAATACATAATTATAGCACTCACAGAAGGCAATAAACTTCCTTTTAAAAGGGGGTTGTGTTTTTCATTTTTTTCTTTATAGCTTCTAAAATATGGGAGATCCTCATTAATTCCACCAGTTGTTGAACACCTGAAAACTCTCGGCTAGGTCTTGGAGAAATAGAGATTTTGTTTGTCCTATAGAAAAGACCGGTTTACTAAAGGAAACAGGCAAATTCCAGACACGGAAGTTTACCTAACAGTAACTTACCCTGTTACACAAGATACGCATCTCACATGATGTGGCACTAACATACGTCTCACAGAAGTTGGAAACAGAAATCAGGGGAAGCTGGCCCACCATGCATGGCAGTTCACTACACAACCAGCAGGAGGACACACAGTGGACAGATGAAGGCCATTTCACACAGAGGAAGTGAAACCTAAGCTTTCTGAGAAAGTTCAAGGAAACACATTAGCATTTTGTTTTGGAGTAATGGGGCGAATGATGTGATATTATTTTCATTTTAGAAAAGTGAGTAACAGTTGAAAATAGGTTGTAAGAAAGAAGCAGGAGCCAATGAGACCAATCCAAAGTCTGTTAGAAATCATGTAGAAATAGTGAGGACCTGAATAAAGAAATGATAGTGGGAACAAAGGGTACTAAGGATATATTCTAGAAGAGGATTGGATGGCCCAAGAAGAGTGAATAAAGAATGTAGGGTGTGCTTGATTCTGGCTTAGCTAATGGCACACATGGTGCTTGTCTTCACTGAACTGAGACGAAAACAGATTGAGGATCTAATAAGATCATAAATAATGAGCTTCACTCAGTCATGTTAAACTGGAGGGATTTGTAGAATATGCAAGTGGAGAAGCCCAACGAGAGACTGGATGCATTGTTGTAAAATTGAGAAAAAAGATGTGGCCCGGTGGTATAAATTTGGTGGTCGTAACAGTGATAACTGTAGCCAGTGACATTGCTGAGATATACAAGAGACATTATCAAATGAGAAAACATGAGGGCAGATGGCAGAACCTTAGATGACACCACATTTAAGTGCCCGATAAAAAAGAATCAACTGTGAAAAAGAATGGAATGTATGGAAGCTCTTTTTTTGGACCCGCCAGACACTTCTTCCCTGAACAAATGAACACTGTCAGCTACACAGAATTTCCAAGGAAAGATGTCCATTTATTTCAGTGATGCTGTCATTGCTCAAAACACTTTATTAGGTCCTCTTTCATCTTACCTTTAGTCCAGCAACATTTTCTTTTCAATATATTCAGTGTTGGCAAAGCTTTATTTTTTGACAATAAGTGTGGGTTTTTTTAGAAAGAGCTCAGATGTCAAGAAGATGTAACTACCTAGTAATGATTCTTATTTCACCTCAAGTGCATTATAAACTGTTAAGGCAATTTCAATGAGAGGAGTTATAAAAATAAAAAGTCGTGTTGTAATCATCTTCAAAAAAGTATGAGACTTTTTTGAAAAATGTTTAATAAGTTTATTATATTTTGTAGAAATAGAGTCATACCTTATACATTACTATCTTAAATAATATGATCTCTAAATATTTCCGAATCTACACAATTTAATGTGGCTTCTATTTTTTATACAAACCCATCAACTGTCTTATTGAGATTAATGACTCAATGTAAATGCAGACCTTATTTTAAAGTTTTATTAAAATTCTTACTTGCCCTTACATCTTTAGATATTACTTTATTGCTTTTGCACTACTGGCTAATATTAATTTGCATGAGTTGTCTATTTTATAAAGACACTGAAGAGTGGATATGTCACCTGTTCTAGTAGTTAAAACCTCTTAGCAATCTTTTTTCTTATTTCTCCTTTAAATGCTCTCCACCACTGTAACTTAAAGGCATTTCAATATAATTCATGGTCATCGGGGCACAGTGACTCAGTACTTTGGGAGGCCAAGATGGGATGAGTCCAGGAGGCCAAGACCATCATGAGTAACATAGTAAGACCTGGTCTCTACAAAAAAATTAAAAATTAGCCGAGCACTGTGGTTTTGCACCTGTAATCCCAGCTACTAGGAAGACTGAGGCAAGAAGATCACTTGAGCTTAGGTTGAGGCTGCAATGAGTCATGATTGTGTCACTGCACTCCAGACTGGGTGACAGAGCAGGACCCTGTCTCAAAATAATAATTAATAGTAATAATCTGTGGCCAATTTAAGATATATATTTATTTTGCAAACACTAAAAAGCATAGATCACCCATATTAAGTAACAAGATAACAGCAAATTGTGTTCAATGATGACAGTAAAATAGAGTGAGTTACGGTATCCACTTTTGATCCGCTCATAAAACATAGTATGTTTGAGACAGCACTGGACTGAAAGTCCTTAAACCTGTAAATAAACTAGTTAGATAACCAAGATATTGTTTTCCCACTAATCATGCAGTATTAAAAAGTTGTATGGGTGATATGCAGGATTCCTGAAATTTGAGGCACAAGCTTAGATCAGGCTTATAATCCTGGTGCACTAACCTAACACTCTTAGCACATAATCTAAAGTCTAGATATTGCTATTATGAAAGGTCATTACACCATACAATGGGCTTCTTAATTTTGAACAGTTGTAAAATTAATTTCTAGGAAAAACGTCTGTTCCAATTTTGATTTTTGCCCTCATTTTTATTTTGTCATGTAAATATTGATGGAATTCAGCTTATTAAACATTAAGAAATTTGTTTTTTTATATGACTTCAAATGTATAATGTAACTAGAACCTTCTCATTAGTGAAAATAAGATTGCTAAATGAAAGATTTAAGGTTAATAAATTGCCTGGTAATGTTATAATAAAGCTTAGATATAACATGTTCTCAAGTCATGAGGGATGTTTAGCCTTGTAAATTAATCTTGGTTGGTTGAAAGATTGGACGAGGTTAGTGCTAAAACATCTACTAATTCCATAATGTTATTACTGCTCTTCACATAACTTACTTCAGACTGAAATTGTTAGTACTCAGTTCAACCTCTGCTTTTTTCCCAAGACCCTGTGCTAGTATAATCTTCCACATTAATTTAATTGTCATGCTTAAACTCTGTGAACTTTTGGATTATGTCTAATTCATCTTTTTAGCCCTTGTAGAGCATTCAGTACGATCCTTTAAACTCTCTCCTGCCAATCCCTTTCTACACACGCAGTGAAAGAAAGACAAAGGTCGAGTGAGATTCTGGTGCCAGTTCCTGGTGAGTTGTATTTTATCTCAATCACTGGATACTTGATTGTGATAACATCAAGTTTCAACTCCCTCTGCTGCACACTTACATATGTTTCTGGACCTGTCATGACTTGTGACTTCTCTTCTGGTTGTCCAACTCTTGAGTGTTCAATATTATTCCACAATTTACTCTATAAATGAAACTACAGAATATTCTATAGATTCTTCCATAGTGTCCTAGAATTTTTCTAACACATCATAATATGTTACACAAAAAATACTCCCACTTCACATGCTAATCAGATGCACGGCCCTTCACTGACTGTATAGTCATCAGAGCCTACAATTAAGCTATGTTAATAGGGTCAAAGTGTCTGCCTCCATGTAGTCATCTAATGAAGTGCTATGATTAGAAACATCCTGTAGACATCTGTACAATGCAACAATGAAGGAATAAAACTATGTGGGATGAAGATATTTGGTACTCGTAATTTTCTAAGTTGAAAATCATGAGGTCATGGCTATTCACTACGGAATAATGAATGGAGGAAAGAGAATGACTCAGCACACTTATGTTTGCATGTGAAGTACTTAACTCCAGGAACACTGAATTGCAGAATTGATTCATTACATAGACAGCACTTTTAAGGTTTCTTAGGTCAAACAATTCTAGCCCTTAGGTAAATAAGTAGCAAATGGGATCCTATAAAAGAAGGAATGGGAAGATGAATAAGGCAACTAATATTTGTCGAGCTTACATTATATGCCACGCATCATGTTAGTTTCAACCTTGTGTCTTAAAACCAGATTATTACAACCAAATGGTCCTCAGACACACATATTAACCCCATCATGGTAGCACACAGCCAGGCAAAGGCTGGTTTAGATTTCTTCCAGCTTACTAATGTAATTTTTCTTTTCTTTTGAAGCAAGGATTCCAGTTTGGAATTGCTCTCTTGCCTTTCACAGTTATTGAACCTTAAGTTTTCATTCATCCTTCAGTGATCACGTAGCCTATCTTCCCATATCCCCAAGTGAAAGACTCTGTACTCTAACTGCAATTCAGTGAAGCCATTTGACCTCCGTATAATCAGATGGAATATGTTACACTTTGGTAACAACTCTCAAAATCACAGCAGCTTATCTCAACAAGAACTTTTCCCTCTCATAATACAGGCCCAGCAGGAGCTAAGAGTGGAGCGCACAGTCACTTGGGGACCCAGCAGGACACAGACCTTCTGCCTCCATAGAAGCTTCCATGAACATCGCAGCAGAAGAAGAGAGGGCTGGGGGCTATTATTATGGCAATTAAGTGCTCCCATCTAAAGCGAGGCATATTCCTCTGCTAACATTTCACTGGACCAGCCAGTCAATGGTCATGTCTGAGTTCAAGGAGAGTGAGGAAGTACAACACTGCCTTAACCCATAAAGAGGAGCCTTCAAATGCCTTACTCTGCACTCCACAACCATTGAAAGCACCAGTGAGCCCACCCACACACACACAGACATGCCTACCTTCTTTCTGCTTCTCCTTTCTTTCTCAACTAGGGGATGAAGAATAAGATGCATGTTACATATGATTGTCTCACTTCTCACAAAAGAACATGAAGGTGGCTCACACCTGTAATCTAGCACTTTGGGAGGCCGAGGTGGACAGATAGCTTAAGCTCAGGAGTTGGAGATCAGCCTGGGCAACATAGCAAAACCTTGTCTCTACAAAAAATACAAAAAATTAGCCAGGCATGGTGGTGTGCCTATAGTCCCAGCTACTGTGACTGCTAGGGCCAGAGGATCATTGAGCCAGGGATGTCAAGGATGCTGTGAGCCAAGATCACGCCACTGCACTCCAGCATGGGTGACAAAGCAAGATCCTATCTCAAAAAAATAAAGGACCATGACATAGGTATTAATAATGTGCTCTTCAAAAGTGACAGAACTGAGAATTCTAGGGCTGCAGTGCCTTACTCATAATCATGCACATTATGGGGCCCAGCCTTCAACCCCAAATCTTTTAGACTTAAAGTCTTCAGTGAGTATTCAATTTCTATAAGAAAATGTTTAAATTCTTCAATAAGTTATTCACAGTCCTTCAAGACTTGCTTTCTCACCACTCTCTCGAGTTAGTATTTATTGCTCTCTGCCTTCAAGGCCTACTATGCCACCGTAAGGAACCTCCTGTGATTTCGTTGGGCTTCATTTCTTTATACCTTTGCTCATTTGGCAACTCCACTTTGAGCTCTCCTTGGCTTTCCTAACAAACACTAATCTGATTTTAAGTCGCAGTTCATGAAATTCATGCCTTCCAGGAAGGCTTTTCTAATCTTCACTCTCACCCAAAAGTTAAATCAGTTGTCTCTTCATTTTATTTCCATCGTAGCCTGCACACACTTTGATAGAACTAACTTTTGTCGTATTTACTGTCTTTTGCATGTCACCTTTATACTCAAGGTGCCTTGGGAATACCTTTTCTTCATTTTTATAACTGAGCATCTGTGTGTCTGGGTTGATGTTAACACATGGGTTTTCACTGAATGCTGAATGAACGCAGAATACACATGCAGCAGCACCTTCAAGCATATATCCTGGAGCTAGACTGTCTTAATTGGAATCCGCCTTGCACCATTGCCATTGTCTGACATTGTCCAGATTAATTTCGTGTTTCAGTTTTTTCTTCAGTAAAAGTAAGGCAATAATATGATCTTTCCAGTGTTTTGTCCATGTTATTTCAGGATTAAAGAGAACATAATAAGGGTTTTAAGGGGGTAATTGTGTTTTTCTTGTCTTTTTTTTTTAATTGTACTTTAGGTTCTGGGGTACATGTGCAGATCATGGAGGACTGTTCCATAGGTACATACACGGCAATGTGATTTGTTACCTACATCCCCCGTCACATATATCTGGCATTTCTCTCCATGTTATCCTTCCCCAACTTCCCCAACCCCCACTATCCCTCCCCTGGCGCCCCCAACAGACCCCAATGTGTGATGCTCCTCTCCCTATATCCATGTGTTCTCATTGTTCAACACCCACTTATGAGTGACAACATGCGGTGTTTGATTTCCTGTTCTTGTGTTAGTTTGCTAAGAATGATGGTTTCCAGATTAATCCATGTCCCTGCAAAGGACATGAACTCATCATTTTCTATGGCTGCATAGTATTCCATGGTGTATATGTGCCACATTTTCCTTGTCCAGCCTATCATTGTTGGGCATTTGGGTTGGTTCCAGATCTTTGCTATTATACACAGGGATGCAATGAACATACGTGTGCATGTATCTTTATAGTAGAATGATTTATAGTTCTTTGGGTATATACCCAGTAATGGAATTGCTGGGTCAAATGGAATATCTATTTCTAGATCCTTCAGAAATCGCCACACTGTCTTCCACAAGGGTTGAACTAATTTACACTCCCACCAGCTGTGGAAGAGTGTTCCTCATCCTCTCCAGCATCTGTTGTCTTCAGATTTTTTAATAGTGGTCATTCTAACTGGTGTGAGATGATATCTCAATGTGGTTTTGATTTGCATTTCTCTAATGACCAGTGATGATGAGCATTTTTTCATGTTTGTTGGCCTCATATATGTCTTCTTCTGAAAAGTGTCTGTTCATATCCTTTGCCCACTTTTGAATGGGGTTGTTTGTTTGTTTCTTGTATATCTGTTTTAGTTCTTTGTAGATTCTGGATAGTAGCCCTTTGTCAGATGGGTAGATTGCAAAAATTTTTTCCCATTGTGTTGGTTGCCAGCTCACTCTAATGATTGTTTCTGTTGCTATACAGAAGCTCTGGAGCTTAATTAGGTCCCATTTGTCTATTTTGGCTTTTGTTGCCAACACTTTTGGTGTTTTGGTCATGAAGTCCTTGCCTATGCCTATGTCCTGAATGGTTTTGCCTAGGTTTTCCTCTAGGGTATTTATGGTGTTACGTCTTATATTTAAGTCTTTAATCCATCTGGAGTTAATTTTAGTGTAAGGTGTCAGGAAGGGGTCCAGTTCTGCTTTCTATGCATGGTTAGCCAGTTTTCCCAAAACCATTTATTAAACAGGGTATCCTTTCCCCATTGCTTGTTTTTGTCAGGTTTGTCAAAGATCAGATGATTGTAGATGTGTGTCATTGCCTCCAAGGCCTCTGTTCTGTTGCATTGGTCTATATCTCTGTTTTGGTACCAGAACCATGCTGTTTTGATTACTGTAGCCTTGTAGCATAGTTTGAAGTCTGGTAGCATGATGCTTCCAGCTTTTTCTTTTTGCTTAAGATTGTCTTGGCTATGCGGGCTCTCTTTTGGTTCCATATGAAGTTTAACATGTTTTTTTCAGTTCTGTGAAGAAGGTCATTGGTAGCTTGATGGGGATAGCGTTGAATCTATAAATTACTTTGGGCAGTATGGCCATTTTCACAATATTGATTCTTCCTAACCATGAGCATGGAATGTTTCTCCATCTGTTTGTGTCCTCTCTTATTTCCTTGAGCAGTGGTTTGTAGTTATCCTTGAAGGGGTCCTTTACATCCTTTGTTAGTTATATTCCTAGGTATTTTATTCTCTTTGCAGCAATTGTGAATGGGAGTTTGCTCATGATTTGGCTCTCTGTTAGTCTGTTATTGGTGTATAGGAATGCTTTGATTTCTGCACATTGATTTTGTATCCTGAGACTTTGCTGAAGTTGCTTATCAGTTTAAGTAGATTTTGGGCTGAGATGATAGGGTCTTCTAATATACAATCATCTCACCTCAAATACAGACAAATTGACTTCCCCCTATCCTAATTGAATGCCCTTTATTTTTTTTCTTGCCTAATTGCTCTGGCTAGAACTTCCAATACCATATTGAATAGGAGTGGTGAGAGAGGGCATCCTTGTCTAGTGCCAGATTTCAAAGGGAATGCTTCTAGTTTTTGCCCATTTAGTATGATATTGGCTGTGGGTTTGTCATAAACAGCTTTTATTACTTTGAGATACCTAGCTTATTGAGAGTTTTTAGCATAAAGGGCTGTTGAATTTTGTTGAAGGCCTTCTCTGAATCTATTGAGATAATCATGTGGTTTTTGTCTTTGGTTCTGTTTATGTGGTGAATTATGTTTATAGACTTGCGTATGTAGAATCAGCCTTGCATCCCCAGGATGAAGCCTATTAATCGTGATGGATACGCTTTCTGATGTGCTGTTGCAGTCAGTTTGCCAATATTTTATTGAAGATTTTTGCCTCTATGTTCATCTTGGATATTGGCCTGAAGTTTTCTTTTTTTTCTTTTTTCTCTTTTTTGAGTCTCTGCCAGGTTTTGGTATCAGGATGATGTTGGTCTCATAAAATGATTTGGGAAGGATTCTCTCTTTTTGTATTGCTTAGAATAGTTTCAGAAGGAATGGTACTGACTCCTCATTGTATGTCTGGTAGAATTTGGCTGTGAACCCGTCTGGACCCGTATTTATTTTGGTTGGTAGGCTATTAATTGCTGCCTCAACTTCAGCCCTTGTTATTGGTCTGTTCAAGGTTTCACCTCCTTCCTGGTTTAGGTTGGGAGGGTGCAAGTGTTCAGGAATTTATCTATTTCTTCCAAGTTTACTGGTTTATGTGCATAGAGTTGTTTGTAGTAATCTCTGATGGTAGTTTGTATTTCTGTGGAATTGGTGGTGATATCCCCTTTATCATTTTTCATTGCATTGATTTGATTCTTCTCCTTTTTCCTCTTTATTAATCTAGCTAGCAGTTTGTCTATTTTGTTGATCTTTTCAAAAAACCAGCTACTGGATGTATTGATTTTTTTTGAAGGGTTTTTTTCTATCTCTATCTCCTTCAGTTCTGCTCTGATCTTAGTTATTTCTTGTCTTCTGCTAGCTTTTGAGTTTTTTTCATCTTTCTCCTCTAGTTCTTTCAATTTTAACAATAGGGTGTCAATTGTAGATCTTTCCTCGTTTCTCATGTGGGCCTTTATTGCTATAAATTTCCCTCTAGACACTGCTTTAAATGTGTCCCAGAGATTCTGGTACATTGTGTCTTCGTTCTCGTTGGTTTCAAAGAACATCTTTATTTCTGCCTTCATTTCATTGTTTATCCAGTCAACATTCAGGAAGCAGTTGTTCAGTTTCCATGAAGTTGTGTGGTCCTGAGTTAGTTTATTAATCCGGAGTACTAATTTGATTGCCCTGTGGTCTGAGAGACCGTTTGTTATAATTTCTGTTCTTTTGCTTTTGCTGAGGAGTGATTTACTTCCAATTATGTGGTCGATCTCAGAGTAGGTGCAATGTGGTGCTGACAAGAATGTATATTTGGTGGATTTAGAATGGAGATTTCTGTAGATGTCTATTAGGTCTGCTTGGTCCAGATCTGAGTTCAAGTCCTGAATATCCTCTTAATTTTCTGTCTCGTTGATCTGTCTAATATTGACAGTGGAGTGTTAAAGTCTCCTACTATTATCGTGCAGGAGTCTGTCTCTTTGTAGGTCATTAAGAACTTGCTTTAATGTATCTGGGTGCTCCTGTATTGGGTGTGTATATATTTAAGATTGTTAGCCCTTCTTGTTTCATTGATCCTTTTACCATTATGTAATGCTCTTCTTTGTCTCTTTTGATCTTTGTTGGTTTAAAGTCCATTTTATCAGAGACTAGGATTGCAACTCCTGCTTTTTTTTTGCTCTCCATTTGCTTGGCAAACCTTCCTCCACCCCTTTATTTTTAGCCTATGTGTGTCATTGCACGTGAGATGGGTTTCCTGAATACAGCACACCAATGGGTCTTGACTTTTTATCCAATTTGACAGTCTGTGCCTTTTGATTGGGGCATTTAGCCCATTTACATTTAGGGTTAATGTTATGTGAGAATTTGATCCTGCCACTTTGATGCTAGCTGGATGTTTTTCCCATTAGTTGACACATTTTCTTCATTGTGTCGATGCTCTTTACCATTTGGTACATTTTTGGAGTGGCTGGTACTGATCGTTCCTTTCTATGTTTAGTGCTTCTTTCAGGAGCTCTTGTAAGGCAGGCCTAGTGGCAACAAAATCTCTCAGCAATTGCTTGTCCATAAAGGATTTCATTTCTCCTTCTCTTATGAAGCTTAATTTGGCTGAATATGAAATTCTAGGTTGAAAGTTCTTTTCTTTAAGGATGTTGAATATTGGCCCCTACTCTCTTCTGGCTTGTAGGGTTTCTGCCAAGAGATCCTCTGTGAGTCTGATGGGCTTCCCTTTGTGGGTAACCCAACCTTTCTCTCTTACTGCCCTTAGCATTTTTTCCTTTGTTTCAACCCTGGTGAATCTGAAAATTATGTGCCTTGGGGTTGCTCTTCTTGAGGAATATCTTTGTGGTGTTCTTTGTATTTCCTGGACTTAATATTGGCCTGCCTTATTAGGTTGGGGAAGTTCTCCTGGATAATATCCTGAAGAGTATTTTCCAGCTTGGATTCATTCTCTCTGTCACAGTCAGGTATATCTATCAAACATAGATTAGGTCTTTTCACATAATCCCATATTTCTTGGAGTCTTTGTTCCTTTTCACTCTTTTTTCTCTAATCTTGCCTTCTCATTTTATTTCATTGAGTTCATCTTCAATCACTGATATCCTTTCTTCTGCTTTGTCAATCCGGCTATTGAAACTTGTGTATGCTTCGTGAAGTTCTCGTGCTGTGTTTTTCAGCTCCATCAAGTCATTCATATTCTTCTCTAAGCTGTTTATTCTAGTTAGCATTTCATCTCACCTTTTTTCAACGTTCTTAGCTTCTTTGCATTGGGTTAGAACACATTCTTTTAGCTCTGAGAAGTTTGTTACTACCCACCTTCTGAAGCCTGTTTCTGTCAGTTCATCAGATTCTTTCTCCATCCAGCTTTGTTCTCTAGCTGGTGAGGAGTTCTGATCCCTTGGAGGAGTAGAGGTGTTCTGGTTTTTGGTGTTTTCATCCTTTTTGCACTGGTTTCTTCCCATCTCTATGACTTTATCTACCTGTGGTCTTTGTAGTTGGTGACTTTTGGATGGGGTCTCTGAGTGGATGTCCTTTTTGTTGATGGTGAAGCTATTTCTTTCTGTTTCTTAGTTTTCCTTCTAACAGTCAGGACCCTCTGCTGCAGGACTGCTGGAGGTTCACTCCAGACCCTGCTTGCCTGGGGATCACCCGCCGGGGCTGCAGAACAGCAAGGGTTGCTGCCAGTTTCTTCTTATCTTTGTCCCAAAAGGGTACCCCGCCAGATGTTGGCCCGAGTTCTCCTTTATGAGGTGCTCTTTGGGTATATGAGGGTTGGGGAGCTGCTTGAGGAGACAGTGTGTTCCTTATAGGAGCTCAAGTGCTGAGCTGGGAGCTCTGTCATTCCATTCAGAGCTGCCTGGAAGGTATGTTTAAGTCTGCTGCAGCAGAACTCATAACCGCCTCCTTTCCCAGGTGCTCTGTCTTAGGAAAGTCGGGCTTTATTTATAAGTTCCTGACATGCTGCCTTTTTTTTCATAGACGCCCTGCTCAGCATGGAGATAGTCTAGTCACAGTCTGCCAGAAGAGGCATTGCTGAGCTGCCACGGGCTCTGCCCAGCTGCTGTATGAACTTTCTTGAGGAGTTGTTTATAGAGGTACAGTTAGAACTGCCTTGGTATTGGCAGACTGCCTCAGTAATGGTGGACACCCTTCCCCTCACTGAGCTGGACCATCCTGGGTCCAGCTGTGCTTGCTATGATACCCTCAATCCAGAGCGTTTCAGATTGCTTGTTCTGTGGGGGTGGTACCCGCCAAGCCAGATCACCTGGCTCCCTGTCTCGGCCCCCTCCCTTTCAGTTGAACGGGCAGCTCTGTCTCCCAGGCATTCCAGGTGCCAGTTGAATCGGCCGCCCAGATTTGTGTGAATTTCTGCACACTAACATGTGGCACTGGCTGTAACAGCTATGCTGGAAACTCCTGGGGCCTTTTGGCTCAGAAATCTCTTGGTGTGTGGGCAGTGAAAACTCATTTAGAAACGCGGTGATCACTCACTCTCTGTGTTGTTCTTGCTGGGAGCTGCGCTCCAGAGCTGTTCCTATTTGGCCATCTTGGATCCTCTCTCCAGGGAGTAATTGTTAAAATCAACATCTGTCTCCAGTTCTTTGGAGCTGTTATAAATCTATGTCTTTAGATCAGACCTATTGTGAATGGCAACAGATAAAAGTTGCACAGAACTGGATGGATAATTATAATTATGTTGCTCAATTGCTCAGTTAATGCATTCAGAAGTAAATATATGTTAAATGGCAAACATACTAAAAAAAAAATACAATTTGGGCCCACAGATTAGATGCTTCAAATATTTTTATTCTGGTGTGCTCTCTGTTCATGTGGAATTACTTTCTTTTGTAGTAGAATGTATCTTAATACTAACAGATATGAAAGAGTTAAACTGCAGCCCTTGATCTATAAGTTGAAAAACTTAGAATTATCTCCCCATTCATTGCAGCTGTGGACTGGCAGGAAACAACCACAAAAGAAAGGAAAAGTGCTTGAGTCATGGAAGAAAGTTGTTTGGCCTGGAAGATATCAGTTTTTTTTCCTGTCTAACATTAGGGTATTCTTTAAAAAATGCTTCAAAGGAATATCATAAGCTTTCATAGATATTTTCAGGCATTCTAGGGAACTTGAAGAAAGTCACCTGAGAGTTTACTTGCTGTAGTTTCTGCATTATGTGAGTTGCTTAATAGCAGTTATGAATATAAATAAAAATAAGAAAAACATATATAAATATATTTTTGCCTATACATCTAAGAAAGAAAGCTTGTTACATAAGGACTGAATTTGGGGTAACCAGAAAATGAAAGGAAGAAAAAGCTTTCTGCCCAAGGCACAAGAGTCTGGACCAGGCAACGATACAAAAGCAAAGAGAAGACTTTAAAAATGAGTGAAGAAACAAATGAGATAAGGATAGATACGCCATCATATTTCTAGCTAATATTCCCACAGATAGGTTGGTGATTAATAGTAGAATCACATTTTAGAACTATGTATTAACCAGAACATAAGACAATGTGAGTGTGAGGACTTAGGTTAGCCATTGCCAAGCTGCCTGTAGTAGATTTTGATCAACTCTACTACAAAATCTATGATGAAACTCATCAATTTTATACTCAAGGTGCCTTGGGATGAGTTTCTATGATGAAACTCATCATAGATTTTGATAAGTTTTCATTTAACAATTTTTTTTTCAATCTTACATTACAAAACTCTTTCTTAGATCATTAAACGAATGTTTTAAACTATGGGAACCAGCATTATGTGTGTTCAATACTTATGCTTTACAGTTTGGCTTCTAACAGGGTCCAAATTTTACATTCTGAAGACCTACTTTTAGAATAATTAGAACTTTTGGTTTGGTACCTACCATAACATTGCATACAATAGAATTTCTTCTCTTGAAATAAACGAGTACATGAATTTAAACACGTAAAAAGAATTTAGGAACAGTAATCAATTTACTACACATATGTCACTAATTTGATAACAGGAAAAATTTGAAACGATTATTTTAACACAAATTGTTCTAACCTAGGAAAATGATAGTGCTATGGGTGTGGCCATTGCTTTTATAATATTCCTTTTGTTTAATTACCCAGGACCCATGGATTTGTACAAGAGATAAAATTTCCTCATCTGTTTATGTCAATAAACACAGTGCAGAAAAAAATATATATAGATACACACACACACATACTTAAATTACTAATGTCCATATAACTGCACTATTAATATTAAAGCTTTAAGGTATGCTCCTTCTAGAATTTCCATTGTATTGTATTGTCTCATTCTCAGCAAATATGATGATGATTCTTGAAGTCCTTGAGTCACTGGAATGCTGCAGGTGACACTTTTGTGCATGTGCCCTGTGAGCAAATTATCCAGGTAGAGAAACCCTCTCAACTGTGAGAGAATCGTACAAATTAAGATAACAAAATTTTATTTAATGATTTCTTCTTAAAAACATATAGTTTGAGAGTAACTGCCTAAACCTACCCTCTCTTAATTGTGTTTCTCTCAGTTAAGTAGAAAATTACAGCAAAAATTTTAAAGTTACAAAATCAGGGAAAATATCATGCAATTCTCTATGCCTTTTCATTTGACTTACTTATCTTGTAAGTTCAAACAGTTATTGAAATTGGATTCAATATATGTCGCTCAAACATTAACTTTTTAAAAACTCTGGCCTTACTGAAAGATTTCCAAAAAGCAATTTGGATTTCCACTCACTATATCTTTATGACTAAAGTCTCTCCAGTGAAATATGAAATGAGGATCTGGAGAGAAACAAAATTCATTTTATTATAAATTACATATTTCATGGACTGCTCAATACTAAACCGAGCTAAATCTCATCTAATTTTTCTGTGTAGTCTGACAAACTAGACTTTAACAAATGATCAAAATGTCTTGCTAAAGAATTTGAAGGGTTTAAAACGTACATGTTAGAAATTGATAAACATATTTAGCATCAAATTAAAAATCTTCCTTTGGTGTTCAGTTTTCCTAAAATAAATCTTATTGTTAAAATTATAATTTTCATGTGGGAGGCAATTCTTGCTTAAAGAGCACAAAGTTTAACAAAAACGATTGAATCTATTTAGGTTTGCATGCTTTGTAAGCATTCTAGAGATTATTCCTTTTATTTCACACATTATAGGTACAGGTGGACTTTTAAGTGATTTTTATCTTTCTTCTCTGTTTCATGAAAATCATGAAATTTAGAACATGCCATGATGAAATCCTTCATTTGAAGGAAAAAAGCTACATACAATATGGCTTAATTCATTTGAGGAATCTGTATCGGAATGATGAATTATTAAGTTAAAAATAAATTTTGGATTTTCGGCTATAGGCTCTTATAATATGACAGAATATATTTTAGGAAAGCTGTCACCTTCAAATGCATTAAAATGTTTATGGATGCTACTCCTAAGAGAACAATTCAAACATTTTTAAATAAAGATGTACCTAACACTTCAATAGCATGAATAGAATCTGAATTTATGAGCAACACTGGATTATAAAGAAATGGCCACTTATTCATTTCCTTAAAAATTGGCAACATTTTAAAATGTCAATTCCAATTATATATGAAACCTTTCCTGGCTTTTGAAATCATACATGATATCACGATCATCTAATTTCCAATAGGACATTGTATTTCTTTCATGTATCTCTCACTTAACCTTGTGATATGTGCTTACGTGTATACCTGTCTTATCTAGTCTTAGGTATTACATTGTACCTCCTCAAACATAAGGGGCCACATTTATCTTTTTTTATACCTTATGATGTGTGGCAGTGTACTACCTTCAGTGAATGCTCAATAACTTTTTCCAGTATCAAAGACAGGAGGAAAAAATTGTCAAAATTCTGACTGCTGCCCTGGAGAAAATAGAATGTAACTCCCTGGTGATAATCCTCCACATCTAAGTAAGAATTGAAGCAAAATAGCTACTTGACTAGGAGGAACCCAAACAGATACAAAAGCCCTGTCATTTACCTCAAAAATGCTGCGTGTGTGTGTGTGTGTGTGTGTGTGTGTGTGTGTCCAACTCAACTGAGGAGTTTTTATTATTCAAAATACAAATAACCACTCTCCGCACCCCATGGTTCTTTGTATGTTGACAGGATGAGAAGTTAGGTGGTGAAAAATCAGAATATGTATATTTTGAAAAAGTTCCCTGAATGAGTCTAGAGTCCATTACTTCTTCCCTTTGTCCTAGAAATTTGACATATTGTTAATTAATTATTAATATGAAAATACTAACATATTTCCTATTAAGAACTAAGTGAATGCAGATTGTCTAGAAGTAATACAGTTTTCCTATGGATTCTTGTGACCTTGGTCAACAATAAACCTTCAGCATATACTAAGAGTTACATCCTTGAACACACATTGATATAATATACAAACATAGACTATTAGAGTGGCATGTAGCATTTGTAGTCTTCAATTATCAATGTCCTCATGGCTATAAATTATACAAGGTAAACCCACTGGAGTGGATATAGTAAAAACTCACATGAGAAGCACCCAATTATTATAATACAAATTAAACTAAATACAAACAATAAAAATATTTTTATTTAAACATAAAAAATTTTAATAGTGCAAAGAAAACAATATGACCCCAAAGAGCAAAGCAAACATAAAGATGATACAAACTTTGACTCAAATATGAATGAGATTTTTGTCGTATTATCCCATCAATTTGCATACTTGAAAACTAGTGTTTAATTTCAAAACTTTTTTCAGTTTTGTGACTGTACAATACCTGTTGAAGATACTTATGCTAACAAGTCAGTCAGTCAGTCAAATAAATAGTCAAAAAAACAGAAAAGAATTTGAATCTATTGATTACAACTCCACCGAGACTATGCTAGGTGCTTTGAAATGCCGTGCTTCATGTAATCCTACCAACAAGTTGAACAACCCCATCTTACAGATGAGAAAGCTGTGGAGTTGAAAAACTGATGCACAATTTCATTGACCTAATAGCAGCAGACTCAAAATTGAAAACCAAGGATGAATGCTCTAAAATTTGTATTCTTTTCACCATTACTATATATCAAGGGTTTGAAAGTATGGTCCATAGGACAAATCTAGACTACTTTACACCGTGAACTAAGAATGATCCTACATTTTAAAATATTTTTTAAATACAAAAGAATACTATTGCCTGACACGTTGAATCCAGACTTTAATGTCCATAAATAAAGCTTTATTTAAACACAACCACAACCATTCATTTAAGTGTTGCCTCTGGCTGTTTTTGTTTTAGTTTTTTTGAGACTGAATCTCCCTCTGTCATAGAGGCTGGAGTGCAGTGGCAAAATCTTGGCTCACTGCAACCTCCACCGCCCAGGTTCAAGTGATCCTCCTGCCTCAGCCTCCCAAGTAGCTGGGACTACAGGCACATGCCATCATACCCAGCTAATTTTTGTATTTTTAGTAGAGACAGGGTTTTGCCATGTTGGCCAGGCTGGTCTTGAACTCCTGACCTCCTCTGGTGATTCACTCACCTCAGCCTCCCAAAAGGCTGGGATTACAGGCGTGAGCCACAGTGCCCAGCTGCCTCTGGCTGTTTTCGTGCTACAACATTAGAGTTGAGTAGTTGCAACAGAGATTGCATGGCCTACAAAGCTGAAAGTATTCATGATCTGGCCCCTCACAGAAAAAGTTTGCAGGCCCCCGGTATATATTTTTGCTTCCCTATTAATGCATGCCTGTGGGCATAGATGTGGTCTAAGTATAAAGTATATCCACTAGAAAAATAAGATGATTTTTATTCCAAATCCACTGATGAGTAATATTTCCAAAGAGCAGTAATGCATCAGGAGGACAACTCACCCTGCATTTTTCTTTTCACGCAATTTAGAGTTCACTGGTTTGAAAGCTTCCTTGAAGGGCCTGCAGCACTTAATCCATGCATGTATTAAACCTCTCAAATTTACTTGGCCTGAGTGTCGTATAAAAGATTTTGGAAGCAATTTATCACAGAAGAATTTGTCACTGATTAACTCTTTCTTAGATGTGTTGTGAAGCAGTCAAGTGAAGTCAAGGTTGATAATGCTGACAGGGTATTTGCCAAGTGGTGGAGAACCTACCAGTTGGTGCTAAAAGGATTTGTTGTCTCGCCACATTATATGCTTTTCTGAAGCCCAACCCTATACCCCACCCCACTCCAGCAGCCAGCTTCTTTGAGTCTAAAGCTTATAGAATTAACAATTTGAAGGACTCTATTTAAGAAAAAGAAGACAAAACTACAAATACAAAATTGGACATATGGTCTTGGAGGAACTCGGGCAAGTGAGGGGTCCTGAGATGCAAAATTCATTAGCTTCAGGAGAATAAACTTTTATCCCTGCAGAAAAGGGTGGAGACACAGTAGACCGGGAGTGGCCATATTCATCCACATGCTGGCCATGCAGAAACCTCAATTTAATAGATTCCATTGTAAAGCAAAGTTTCCATATTTCAGTAGCATCCCGAATTAGGAAGCACATTTCATATAACTTCAATGTCTTCAGCAAGTAAATTCCTGCTAATTTTTTTTAATTTTCTCAAAAAAAAAAAATTAAAAATCCAGCCGAGGATAAAACAGCTATACTAGCTCACAAAAGAGAGGGCTGCAGAAGTGTCATTCTTTCCAGTTTCACTTCAGTCCAGTCCTGCTCTGCTTTCTTCTAGTTTCTTTTGAGGTTTAAACTCAAAACTACAAACTAAAGCAGCTGCATGCTCTCTTCTGGGCTCACAGTGTGTCCCAAGCTTCAGAGAAGCAACCCAGTTCCTGGGCAGCCCGACTCCATTCCCCCGCTTCAGAACAAGTGCCAGTCATTCCAGTGAACACTTCGTCTCCTCTTTTCTTTACTTACTTCCAGATTTCTTCCTCCATTTTCTTCACCTTTGATTCCAGATTTCTTCCAAACACAAGAAGGTTTTTTTTGTTTTGTTTTGTTTTGTTTTTGTGGGAAGTAGTAGACTAGACACTAAGGACTGAAGCCAGAATAAAATAGGAAAGAAGGGACCAGATGGTGGGGAAGTAAGAGTTGGTCTTAGGTCTAGGTGGAAGGCAGATCTGAAAAGGCAGCAGAGTTGGAAGGTCTGAAGTAAAAGGCCCCAGTGATGATCCTGCTGACTGAAGTGGTTACCACCAGGAAAGAAGATGAAGAGTTTCTTCTGCCTACATGCCTTTGAGTGAAGCAAATGTTTTCAAATGTCAAAGGGAAGCATGGGATAAAGGAAAGATGAAAGATGCAGGCTGAAGACTTGACGAGAATGTAGCCTGCATACCACTCTCTGGACTTACCAGCTATGTAAGCTCTCACAAATCAGTTTTTTTAAAGTTTATAGAATATTGGTAATTATTCCTCCCAGAAATAAGTGATAAGTGTTGTCGGTAAAGGAGACAAAGGATTTGGAGGGCTCAGTGCCATTCCTGGTAGAATGATATTCGAGAACATTAGGTACCAAGGCTTTCCGAATGTTACTTTCCTTAGGAACCTCTCCAACCAGTTACTTGCCATACCCAAGCTTTCCAATTTACTTCCTGAATGCAGTCCTAAACACCTGCCCAAGGTTGTGCTAGAGACCTGCTCTGTCTCTCGGGATTCTGATCTGTGCTGAGTATCTTCCTGTGGGGATCGCTCCCGTTCACGGTGCTTAACTGTACCATGGCCATTTTGAGCTTGAGCCCATACACGTTTCACCTCTCACCTGGAGGCTGTTGAGCTGAGGGAAGGGATGAAGTGTTGATGCATAACTTCTGCAAAGTA